>PVJL010001738.1:0-213778 GCA_004026885.1 Lyroderma lyra | reverse complement strand
TGGCAGCCACTGGCTTGTTTTCTGCAAAAGATATACTACTATTTACTTATTAAGCAAGTATTTATGAGGGTCTTTTGTTTGAAAGTCCTTGAATACAAAGATAGGAATAGAAAGATAAGTAAGACAATGTGTCCTTAAATAGCTTGAAATGTAACCTAGTTTCATGTGATTTTTGAGATTATTTGTCTGCAAATAATATAGGACTGAATTTCAATATGAATTATGCCTTCAAAAGAGGAATAGGAAAAGAATATTGCAAATGATTCCCTTTTAAAACACAGAACAAAAATCATGTACCTTCATGAGTGCAACTAATTATGATTTCTTTAAAAAGGCACAAATTTATGATTGCTTGATGTTCCAGATAATTATTAAAAAGAAAACATTTTAAAATCAAGTAACATATATATAGGGAAAAAATGCAGAAATCACAAGTGCACAGCTTGATCTTTCTAATTTATTTAATGTCAACCTAGACTAGTTCTTTTACCAATACAGTAAAAAGGCAACATCCTAAAACCTTTTAGGTTAGACAGAATAATTACATCACTGAAAGAAACAAAAAGATAATGGAATGATATTCTGCAAAGGTTCACAAAGAACTGTGGGGCTAAGTTGTGAGAAAATGGATGGCACATTAAAATTCATGAGGAAATGACGTGAAGTTCCATGAATAACAAAGCAATTATTATGCAGAATCAGGGGGTTTTTTTTTCATTACAGAAAGACACAAAATCATTATTATGATCTGCCATTTGTTTTGCCTTTGTTATTAGATGCTGGGACAGGCCTATTAAATGGCCTGTGAATGGTCACAGTGGTGAGTAATGGTGGTCGTGCTGCACGTGGCTTTCTATGGTTGGAATTGTTAAGTGCATTTGCACTAGGGGAAAGGAACAAAGTCAAAAGAAGGGTAGGCCAGCTGGATGGGCATTTTCTTGTGATTACAAAGAACTGAGTCTATTCTTTGGTTGTTGTTATAACATCACTCTAATTCTGTTGAACTGAGTCTATTCTTAATCTTACTGCCCCTTTCTTCATGCTTTACACCTGCCAATTCCAGAATAGATAAAGCTCGTGTTTACAATTGGAGCTTCCTTGGTCAATACAATGGGGATTACAGTTAATTTCAAAAGGGGTAATACATGTGAAAGGCATTCACATTAGCAGAAAAACAACCTGGAAAAATAATCCTATGTGGCCTGCAGGGGATCCTGGGGAGGGAGCACAGAAATAGGGAAGAGTCTAGTGGAAACTATGAGGCTGCAGTGTGTGGAAAAAATTACCTAAACCGCAGACCCCGTGATGATATCAGCACACTGTCCAAAAGCTAGTAAGATCTGCCACATCTCAAAGGGGTCCTCAATGGCCACTTGTCCACTGAGATACCATTTTGCCACAGGGACAAATTTGCATCCAGAGTCCCCACAGGGACCTGAAGCCTCTCCTCTCCTTGCCACCATAAGGTCACAAATCTTTCTTTACAATTAGACACAATATAGAAAGGAAGCAAAGATAAGAAGAAATATAAAAAATTTTGCACCTACCCAAAAGAAAATGTATTATTCAAAAGTAACTCTTCATGTAAAAGGTTGTTAGCTTGAATTATGAAGCTTAAAAATCTGTTTTTTCTCTGATTATAGAAGCTTGCAAGGAAAGCTAGTCCATCAAAGAAAATAAAGAGCAATATTGGAATTATAATGTGGGTAAATTTTTTACTCCACTATACAAATTTTATAGGATTATTTTATTTTATTTTTATTATTATTATTATTGGTAGTATGTGGGTAGTTCCCTGGCTGGGAATCGAACCGAGGTCACAACGTAGACAGAGCCAGAGCCAAAGCCTTAAGCCACTACACCACCAGGGAACTCCATTATAGGATTATTTTATAGTCTCCTCCAATGTCTTCAAAACAGGTGAGAAAATGTTTATAAATATTTAATTATTTGTTTGCACAGTATGCTTATTCATTGAAATTTTTCTGTGAGAGAATGTTTTGGGAGTTTTTAATGTTGAGTTAATATTTCAGATATACAAAAAGTATAGAATATAACATGATAAACATCTATGTATCCAAAAGAAAGTCTTAACATGTGCCTTGTTTCAGGTTCTTATAAAAGGAATAAAATTTACAAATATAGTTGAAGCAACCTTCTCTCATTCCCTTCTGTACTTACTATAGGTAACCAGAAGTTAATATGTAACCCATGTTTCTATAATTTTACTACATAGGTATATGTCCATAAGCAATGTTATTAATTTTTGTTTAAATTTTTTAGTTGTAAAGTATCATGCTATAAGTATACTTTTTCAACTTTATTAAAATAGGATAATTTTATTTCTATTATCTTATTTTGTATTTTCTATACCATGCTTTTCTTTACTTCCTTCTCTACACTATCCTGCTTTCTATTGAGTTGTTGAGTTACTTTCCCCCACCTCTACTGGCTTGGATGCTATGCATTAAAAAATATTAATCTTTATTTATTATGGAAGTAACAAGTTTCTCTGGTAAACAGGGGATAGGGTGGATTCAGATTTGTTTACATATAGCTTTGTGTGGTATAGAATAAAATATCAGAAAACAAAGCTTGCTATTTTCTTATACATTTACACAATTTTGAAATCTATCTCTTTTTTTGTGGGGTGGGTAGTTCCCTGGCAGGGAATCGAACCCAGGCTGCAGCGTTGAGAGCACTGAAGCCTAGCCACTACACCACCAGGGAAACCCTCTTTTCTTCATTGTAATTATAAACAAACCATATATACACACACACATAGTTGTTGTTGTTGTTTATTTGATTTATCCATTTTTCCTTGGATACTTTCTCTCATGAGAAGTTCATGGGTGTCAAGTATATTTTCTTCATAGTGGTAAAATTAACAACTTACTTAGCTTTTGTTTTACATTGATAGAAACAATATACACTTTATTTGTATTCATTCAGTGTTTACCCTTAAATTTATGACATACACATTCAACTAGATCTAAGATATTGTTAGACTCTTTTGAACAATATACAATCTTAGAAACTTCACCCCTCTTATCATTCACATTATTATAGTGATTTGGTTTCACCTCTTCAAAAAGTTTCTCAACTTAGAGGTATTTATCATTACTGCTTTTAAACACTCAATAGTATTTAAATTTACCAGTATTTTATTAACTTTTCTGCTCAAAATGAGTACTTATAGCCAACCACCCATTTTCTTGGGTTCCATTTCCTTCATCTTGATATACTTAACTATATTTTCAGCAACAATTTACTACTAGTAAAAACTATTTTAGTATTTATCATCATTTCAGTCTCACTCTTGAATATTAGTTTGAATACTGACATCTTGATTATTTTCCCTTAACAATCTGGTAATGCCTACCATTCTATTACCTTTTTTTTTTTTTAAAAAGCCCCAAACTGAGTTTATTGTGGTATAGACCAGATAACAAATAACTCCAGTATATTCAAATAAAGTCTGATATAACCTGAAATATCTAAAATACAACACCAGGGCAAAAAGCTGCTCTAGGTTAGAAACGCCCAACAGAAAATAGGAAAACATTTATCTCTAAAAAACCAGGAAAAAAAAGTTGAAAAAAAACAAAAGAAAGAAAAACAAAAACAAAAAAAAAAAGAGGAAAATAAATTAATTAATTAATTAAAAAAAAAAAAACAGGAAAAAGAACACTGTGCAAATCCTCACAACCTCCTCCATGTTCCCAAACACTTCTCTGGCTTGCCCATTCTTGCACCCCTTCAAGTCATTATTAACACCTGTGCACTTTTTTAACCCAAATTGCTGGATGAGAGTCCTTTTCAGAATAAGGTGCCATTCTTCTCACTGCCATCTGGTTTGAGTCAAAAGGTATAACTTTCTCTTAAGATCTATAGGTTCTAGAAAGACTGACACCAAAGCCTCTTGCCACTCATTAAATATAGAATCCTGTCTCTGGAAGCTACTTGTAGCTAAGCTCTCAGAAATGAGTCACATCATATTGGAGCTCCCATTCAGCATAGAATCTTTACCTGGATGAGTGAATGTGGATTTCAAAGTTGGCAGTACACTGGCATCTGCAGGGTAATTTCATCACAACCTCCTTCTTTTCTGGACATCCAGTCAGAATCTGGCTCAGCTATTTAAACCCTACAACCTACTTTCTCTTCTAATTGTCTCTTACCCAGCTGGCAGCAGCTTCCAAGAAACATGATGGAGTAGGCACTACAGTATACTGGCTGCTTGTTGGGTTTGGAGTAGACCTGTTTGGGTTTAGGGATATGAAAGTGTTAGCTCCATAGGTAGTGATGTGTGTATCCAGGTCCACCAGAATCTGCAAAGAGGCTGCCAATGCCTAATGGCTGTAATCAATAATTAATATAGAGATCGTGCCACCTAGTATCTGCTTTACAGCAAGACACCACAGAAATATTAATCAGAGAAATAAAGTGATCTCCTGGGCTCTGCTGGAAATAAAGTCCTCATGCCAAAGAAGAAGAACACAACAGATAATATGAGTATCTTAGAATTTAAAGCTGCTGAGAAAGAAGATGAAAATTCTCTAGAAAAGGACCTTATAGATGTAGAAATTTATGAACTAATTGACAAAGAATATAAAGTAGCCGTTCTAAAGGCTCTCAGAGAAATGAAAACATACTGGCAAAACACCATTGCAGAGATGAATGATCTCAGAAAGGAAATCCATGAACAAAAGGAACAGTTTAACAAAGAAATTCAAACTATAAGGAAGAATGAGGTAGAAATTTGAGAGAGAAATAATACAATAAAAGAAGTGAGAAATGAAGTAACTGCCATAAAAAACAGAGTCAATCAGATGAAGGAAAGAATTGGTGATATTGAAGATCGGAACATGGAAACATCTCAGAAAGAGGAAGATAGGGAATACAGAACCAAAAGGATTGAAAGAAGAACTCTGCAAGACTGACTCCATGAGACAAATCAACATCAGGATAATAGAATTGGAGATCTCATAATCATGAAAATAGCAGAAGGGTGGTCAGCCAAGCCTCTATCAAGTCTAGGGAAGCATGGGAACCTAGCACAGCATCCAGTGTAGCATCTAGCAGTAAACACCACATAGAAAACCATGTGTCCCAGCCCTGCATAACTTCAATCAATCATGGCCAAGGTCCTGAAGGTAGGGCAAAATCACCTGTAACCAGAAGCCATTCCAGGAGATGGTCTACAGGTACAAGAGGCAATTCTTGACAAATTCTCCTATGCGCTGGCCAGTCTGATCTCTGGCATTCTGGACCACAGTAATAGGCATTCTGCACCTCTTGCAGTGCCAGAGGATCTTGCAGTCTGAAAGGCCACTAGGGAATGGCCTCTACAGTGAGCACAGAATTGAAATGTGTCCTACATTTTCTGGAACATTTCTTGGGGACATTGAAATCCAAAGCCTGAGTAACCCCATCTGCCACCAACTTGTATTCTTTATCAGTTTAGCTTTTGAAAAATCATCTGAGATAGGGCAGGGACATTATTCTCCAAGGAATAGAGGCCAAGTATATCAATACTTAGGCCTGGTTTTGAGAGGGTCAGAGGCACAGGGATCACAGCCATGGGAACCACAGATGAGGGGGCTTCTTGTGCCTTTGTTGCCAGGGGTGTAGAGCCATGGCCTGTCCACTGATACCTGGGGACTTGCCAAGCCCTGGCCCTCCTTCCTTCTCTACTTCTTCCAAGTGAAGTCAATGCTTCATCTCCTCAGATCTAAGTTGTAGCTGACTTGCAGCTGTCCCTTCATATCACTATCCTTTGCAAACTGCTGAAATGCTGAGTCTCTATGATTAGGTGTGTCCAAAGGCTAGGCACGTTGAGGAAAGAGGAAGCCTAGTGTTACTTGGACCTCTCTCACTAAAGCAGAATTTCTGCTCTCAGTCCACAGCATCAGGAAAAAACCCCTGGGATTAATTCAGAAGTCAATATTTGGTTGGAAAAGATAAGCACTCACCCAGAGGAAGAGGAACTTCTGGGTGTCAATGTAGACCCAGGATCCCTACTGTTTTTTCTCCTCAATTTTTGTTGATGAAAAATCCACTGAAAATGTATTATTGTCCTTACAGAAAATCTTTTTTTATCTCGTTGCTTTTGAGATTTTCTGTTTCTGTTGTGTTCTGTGTTTCACTTTGTTTCAGTGTGTATGATTTTCATTTTCTCCTGTATAGGGCTCAGTAATTATCTATTCAAATATCTCTTCTTTCCTATTCTATCTATTCTATTACTCTGGAACTCTTTTTAAACATATATTGAGCTTTCTCATTCTATTCTCCATACCTTTTAATTTCTCTTTCACATTTTCCATGTCTTCATTTGGAATGTAGTTATGTGCTACATTCTGGTTGATTTCTTCAAGTCTGTCTAAAGTAGAAACTTCATTATTTTCTCTTGCTTTGTTTAAATGGTTTATTGAGTTTTTAATTTCAGTGAATACATATTTTTATTTTTAGATGTCTAATTTTATTATTTTAAAATTTTGTTTTTGTAATGTTTTCTTGTTTTATTATGGTTTCTATTCTTTTATTTTTTTAATAATTTAAAACACACTTATTTTATAGCCTCTTTCAGATTTTTCTATTATTTCCAGTTCTTGGGATACAGTTTTCCTGTTTGTTGGATTTCCCTATCTTTCTCATGATGGCTTAGTTCTTTATGTGATGTGTAATTTTTTGTTGTTGTGAGTTCATGTTCAGTAGGAAATGTTTACTCTATGAAAATTTCTTGCACTCTGAAAGTGTCCTTATAAGAGACTGTCCCCATACAACAGTTTTTAATTTTCCTGTAGATTTGTATTCCCTTTGTTTCTGACATCTAGACATTTCTCTTTCTTATACTTTATCAAACATATGTATGTTTTTATTGCATAAAGCAACACTAGATCATACAGATTTAATCTACTAGGTTGCTGAAAGCCCCATGTAGTAACAAAACAGAAATTTTTTTTGCCTAATTTATAATTAAATGAAAAAAATATATAGCTAATTTAATGTAAAAATTATTGCATATATGCGAAGTCTTAGAATTATAAACTAAAATCTCAGCATTTTAGTAATTCCTAGATTACTAAAACCAGCAATCCCTAGATTTGTTTCCTTTGTCTAGATTGTTTCATTTCTCTGTGTGATGAGATAGATTTGTGAACTCTGGCTCTGAATAAAGCTTAGAGGTATTTTGTAAAAATTGAGTTTAATTTTGATTAGTCAAATTTCATGTACTAGATAGAAACACACTGAAAATGAAATTTTAGATAAAAGCCTACTCTTGTGGCAAATATCTGTATTTAGTTAGTAGAAATAAAGTTAGTGATACATTCATCAAGGAGGCCACAAACAATTGGTAGAAAGAGCAATGCCTAGAGATTTGGAAAGCTCTACCTTGAACTTTATTCTGCCTTTCTCTAGATGGGCAAAGTCACTGAACACCTTGAAGTCTCAGTTTCCTCATCCCTAAAATGGGGACTGGCACTTTCTACAGCTTAACATTCCATAATTCTAGTTAGTGCAGAGACAGTGTCATTTGAAAATGCCTCAAAATCTGACACTGCTAAGTGAAATAAAAGAGATAGAAGAACCAAGACACAAATTGCTCTTTTAAAATAGGGTGCAATATTTGAAAAATAAAGTGAAAAAATCTTTTAAAAATGTTGAAAAAACTGTCAAACAAGATCTATCACAGATTTCAACCGTATAATTTAAAAGTGTTAAATCACTTCTTTTGCTGAGTTTTTCAAATGGCGCTTGAACAACTGGACATCCATACATAAAAAAAGAACCTTAACCTATACAAAAAATTAAACTCAAAATGGATTAAAATCTAAATGTAAAACCTAAAACTATAAAACTCTGGAAAAAAACATATGAGAAAATCTTTGTGATCTTCAATTAGGCAAAGATTTCCTAGATGGCCCCAAAAGCAGAGTCAAAGGAAAAATATTGATTAACTGGACTTCATCAAAATTAAGAATTTCTTCTTTCTGAAAGACACAATTAAGGAAATTGAAAGACAAGCCAAAGACTAGCCAAAATATTTGCAAAGCACATGATAAAGGACTTGAATCCAGAATCTATAAGGAATTAAGAAAATAAGCCACCCTTCTCTTACACACACAAATTGGCAAAAGATTTGAACAGATAACTCATCAAAGATATATGGACTACAAATACATACCTAAAAGATGTTTAACATCATTATCATAGGGATATGCAAAGTAAAAACCTAATGACATACCACCACTACCTAACAGAATAGGTCAACCAACCAAATTGTCAATACCAAGCCCTAGCAAGGATGTGGAGTAATGGGAAATCTCATACATGGCTGGAGTACAAAATGGTTTAGCCTCTTTGGAAAAACATTTGGCAGTTTCTTATAAACATACATATGTCATTCAACACAGCAATTCCACTTCTAGGTATTTGCCCAGGAGAAGTGAAAATGTATGTCACCTAAAATCCCATACGTGAATGTTCATATGATATGTGAATGTTCATATGACTTTGCATAATCACCAAAAACTGGAAACAACATAAATGTCCCATAGCTAAGGAAATGATAAACAAATTGTGGTACATTTATATGGTAGAATACTACTCAGCAATAAAAAGGATTGAATTATTCATACACACTACAACTATATTCAACTATCGATGAATCTCAAAGTAATAATGCTGAAAGAAAGAAGCCAGACCAGAAGGAGTACATACTATATGATTCCATTCATATGATGTTTTGAAAGAGGCAAAACTATAGGGACTGAAAACAAATGGGTGGTTTGTTTCCAGGGCCTAGAAGTGAAGGAAGGAGTTGACCACAAAGAAAATCTGTTAGAGTGATAGAAGTGTTTTATATCTTTATTATCGTGGTGGTTACAAACCATATGTAGTTGCCAAAATTCATTAAAAAAAGAAATGAACAAACAAACAAATAACCCATGGACACAATCAATAGTTTAATGTTTATTTGGGAATGAGTGGGGAGGGGAGGGGAGAAAGGGGAGGGGGTGGGAGAGGAGTGGGGGAGCTAAATAGATGGTGATGGAAAGAAAAGTCACATTAGGTGGTGAACTTATTATGCAACAAGTTGACAATGCACTGTAGAATTGTATGCCTGAAACCTATGTAATTCTTGCTAATAGAAGTCACCCCAAAAAGTCTAATAATAAAAATGAATTTTAAAAAAATCACAAAACTCACAACTATACACTAAAAAGGATGAACTTTACTATGTAGAAATTATGCGTTAATAAACCTGACCACCCCCCAAAAGACTTATAAACAATATTTATCACAGATTTTAATATACTTCAAAGTATAAGTTCTTTTTTCTTGTGTTTTCCTTTAATGAAAAAATTGTATCATTAACTGAGAAATCAATAAGGACAATACAAATTTAAATATTAAATTAAAAAATATTTGTAATATAAAATCTATGTGCCATAAAATAAGTAATACTAAATATAATAGGAGGGCTGTCCAGAAAATATCCAGCCATGTAACAGTTCTCATTATATTGACAATGGCTGGATTTTTTTCCAGCTAGCCCTCATATGTGCAGTATTAAATAATTATGTTAGCAATTTTTTAATCTTTTTCACTTTTTGATTTTGAGTTAAATGTCAATGAAAGTTTGTATTTTTTTCAGAGAAACAAAATTTTCACTTTTCTTTCAAATGTTTATACTGAAGTTTCTCAAATAAGCCCAGCTTGCCACCTTCAGGCCAGTGAAAGATTTACAGAGCCCATCACCAGAAATAGAAAATTAATTTTGCAGATTTCTCAAAATCCATAATTAACAATATTTTGATCACTCTGCCAGTGCCTTTGTGAGATTTCCTCTACCCAGAATGTTTCCCTGGAATTTACTGGAATCTTCCCAACTTTTAAAGTTCGGTTCAAATGCCACTAACTCCAAGAAGCCTTCCCTGATCAGCTAATTTTTCCTCCTCTATATATCTTATGTTCTTGAATATATGTAATGCCATTGAAGATAAGTGATCATGTCTTACACATATTTTTATGCCTCTATACGGCTATTTAAAAGGATGCAATAAGAGTTGTACATTCCAATAGAGAGAATATATGAATGAATGGTTAAGTTAAAGAAAGAGGCCCTATTTTACTAATAGAATGGGAATCCCACACATTTATTCAAGATTACATGCATATGTATAAACTATCAATTTTCATTTGACAATAGTTAGAAGTTTCTCAATCTTTAATTAAATTGTATCATTGATGAATGAAATGACTGCTTGGTGACTGGCCCTGTGATACTAATGCAAATCTTAATATCTGGACACTTGAAACATAAGATCCGAAAGAAAAAATAAGTGTGATCATGATATATTTTACTTTTGGACTGAAAGGTGGATACTTCTCTAAACTCTATTACATGACCATTTAATTATTTTCCTCCAGATTTCCAAATTGCTACCATCCCATAGGCATGTTAATAGAATACATAAAAGTGGCATGGGGTCCAACACCACCACTTCATTGAGAAAAATTTCTAATTGTTTCTGTCTAGGTCTACCTGATTTAGAGACTAAGGTTTTTCTTCATGCTTCCATTCCCCCTAGAATATATAAACTCCTTTTCAACTCTTTCCAGGCCTACACAACAAATGGGTCATCAGTTATGTTTGTTTGTTTTTACTTATTTTTCAGAGTGGTTCACACTTGAGGATGGCTCATCTTGAAATCCATTAGAACGTTCTGACGAAAAATCCTTTTTCTCCCACTCATGTTGAGGGCACTTTGTTCCATTTATCAGTTTTTCCTTTCTGGTTACATTCTCCTTTCTTTCTGCCTTCTCTCGGCCCAGTCTCATACAACTTAGAGAGGAAATAACCAGTTCTTTAAGCATGCACTGGGGGCTCTGGGTTTAGCCCTTTGGTCAGCAGTATTCTTGGAGCATTGTTCCATTCTGCTGAGGGCTGGCATGGAAGAAAGTCCCTTGGTCTATAAGTAAAATAGAAATAGGGAGGGAAATACAGAGAAACAGCCAAATGTTTGTATTTTGGAATACAAACCTGCCACAAATGCAAATTTATAATACCTACATTGACTAAAAGTTTGTTCTTTCTCCTCTGGTCCTGCACCCTTCCTCAAAATGTGAACTTTTTTCTACCTTATTAGTACCTGTGTTTCAACTCTCCTAAACACATCTTCTAAATAACTGTACCCCAATAATATCATTGACCTAGCCTTTTTAAAAATCATCATACATAAACAACAGCGGTGGCATCCTCTTCTGGCTATTCTTTTCTCTTCCTTTCATTTCCCATAGTTGATTCTAACCGACTTCTCTAAGTGCATTAAGTACATTTTCAATTTGCTTTCTAATTGTCTTCTTATCCACTTACAGTCTGGCTTCTATCAGTTTCTCTTTACCAAAACAACCATTGTTTTGGTTAAATTCATTAATTAAAAAAAAAATCCATGTACTTTGACACCATTACTCTTTGTGACTCCATTATGATTAGCTTTCAACCTATCACCACTTGTCTTAACATTTTTAACTTTCTGGACTTTATTGTATTAAAATCTTTGGTAATTTTCCTTTCACTTCAGTTATTTATCTTAAATTATAACAGTGGTTTTATGCCCTTTCTTTCCCAAATATGATTTAAAAATTCATTTTTGTAAATTTTTAATATTGATCCTCCTTTCTGTCTTTTGGATGCTCGAAAACAGATTACTTAGATTCAAGAATATTTTGAAAGACTGCTTTCAAAGCAGTAGCAGCAGGGTGCAATGAATACTTCTCACACATCCTGAGATATAATTTGTTTCAGGATTTTTCATTTGTTTGGTTTTGTTTTGTTACTCCAGAGAAAACAGGAAATAGGTATCTTGTTTGCCTTTGTTATTTGTAAATTCACTGGGCAGGACATCTTTGTAGATCTTTCAGTTTGGAATAGCCCTAGAGCACATAGTTATTAACAGTGACATGTCTTAAATGTCCTTGGTTTTAAAACCAAGAATGTTAAAAACATTTAAGATTTAATGTTTAGTTTTCTTCATTCTTGGTTCACAGGTTTTGTTCTGGATACTCTCATTAGGTGGCTCTAAATAAGAACAGTCATTCTATAGTAATTGATAAACAAAGATTGGGGGAAAATACTATATTAGGCACCAAGATGTAGATTATTCCATCTCCTATTACAGTGTAGTGGTTATTAGTGTGGCTTGAATTATAGTCCTGTTAACTCTTTGTTTTGTTGTCTTGGTCAAATATGTGAGCCTTCAATCTCCCATGAAAAAATCGGGGTAATAACCTACCTCTATGGGTTTTTGTGAGGAATAAATGAAAATATGTATATTAAATGTTTGACTACTATGTATGAAATAAAGAGTAACCTTCATTGGTCTGCAAGGATTCTGCTCATTCTCTTAGAAAGTGACTATTATGTCACTGATACAGCTGCCCTGTACTGACATGCCTTGCCCTGTATTCACCAATACTACAAATGTATTTTTGCTTTTTTTGGTTTGTTTTTCTGCTATGTAATATTTTGAATTTCTAACAGAATCCAGAAGGTTGGGAGATTCCTTTAATGGATGAGAGAAATCTGGAATGTTCTCCTATTACCAGATTTATTCTTGTAGCACCCAGGTTTTGAAGATACAATGTTAGAAAGTTGCACCTCATTTAGTGTCATTCAAAATTTGACAAACTTGCATTTTAGGAGATGTTAATTAGTACCTTTTGTTTTTACCTCTGTAAATACAGTTCACTGGAACATTCATTTATTATGCATTTTTTTGCAAAGATCTTTTTTAAAATTAAAAAAAATTTTTTTCAATTACAGCTGATATTCAATATTTTATTGGTTTCAGGTGTGCAGCATAGTGGTTAGACATTATATAACTTCCAAAGTTATCCCTTCAGAAGTCTAGTACCCACCTCATAGCATACAGTTATTACACAATCAGTCCCTTTTAAAAGGAGTTTCTGTAAGTACATTTTTAATGAGCACAGAGAAATCTTGGGGTCCAATGACATTTTTTGAAGCTTGATCAGATAGAATAGCAAACTTCAGTTAATGGTGAAGAGACAATTTAGAGTTGTCTCCTTGGGCATTGTTGGTTAATTCTAACAGCAGAAACAGTTGGAAATTACAAGAAACAATCTTTTTTTTTGCATTGATTTTGTTATATTTACACTATTTACAAAACTGATAAGTTCTTTAACAGAAAGATCTGCTCCCCAAAGTACCTTTTCTGAAAAGTAGCCCTATCTCTGGATGCCTATATTTCTTAACTTTTAAATTCTTGTGATTTCCAAGGAATCCGCATCCATTGAAAGAGAGTTTAATTCCTCTGGAGACCAATACGTCATTCATCCATCCAACAAATCCAACAAATATTTTCGGCCCACTTTGAGTGACTTTGGTGGGCTGTAAGTGTATCTTAGTTTTCTAAAGTTCCCGCTCTGGTGTCTAGTTGAGAGAAAGGAGAAGAAAATAAGCACGGAAATAAATTAAAATGCAGGGTCCTATGAAGGAAATGAACAGCATAAGGGACCTAAGTCTTGGACACAACAAAACGAAAAGCTCTGCCACTCGGTAGCTGTGTGCCTCGAACAGGTTATTTCAGAAGGAGCACTCTAAGAAAGTTCCAGCTCCTGGCAAAGGTTAGGCCACATTACGTTAGGTGCGTAAAGTCAAAACAGGCGTTTAGTGATCACTGTGACTAAGAAAAGGGGTGTCCCCTAGCTCTTCTGCGCACAAGAAGAAAAACAGAAAGAGGATCTTCCGGACCCTTAGGATGGTTTCGTCAACCTAAGGGAAGCGCATATTGGCAGATGGCTGGAAACCCTCAGGTCTGGGCCCGGCCAAGTCGCCAGGGTACAGAACTTTCCGGTGCCGCGCGACACGTCATCAAACAGCTCCCCCTCCCCTCGCTTCGAGTCGCACGCGCGGAAATAAACACCTCAACGTCATCACGGAGCGCCTTCGCCTTTCCCCTCCCATCTCCCGGATCGGTGGACGTGTTCACCTCCTCTCCGGGCCAGGTCTATGTCCCGGTTTCCCGCTGTCGCGGGCAGGGCGCCAAGGAGGCAGGAGGAGAGTGAGCGGTCAAGAGACCCCACGGACGAGCGGCCTTCGGCTGTTTCCATCGCTGATAGAGGTGTGATTCGCGGGACGTTACGGAGGCCAGCGAGAGTTACGGCATAGGGGTTTAAGGGGGATAAAAGTCTGCCTTGGGCTGGCAGAAAAGAATGGGAAGAAGGTCGCAGCGTTCTACTTGCTCTCCAAGCCAGAGGCGAACTTTGCGTCCAATGAGCACTTTAGTCTAGAGGGGGGCGGTCCCAGACCCAAGTTAGGTGAAAACCCTGCTGGGGGACAAAAAAGTGAACGCCAACGCTCAGACGCGCTCTGCTGTTAAACAGGCTCGTAAAGCCTTTGTTCTCTACCCATCCATCCCCCCACCACCACCTTCGTCGGGCCGCCAGCCTGCCTTCGGGTACGGTATAGAGGGAGCCAGTTTCCAGGAGCCAGTTTCCATGGTTACCCACCACTTGGCCTTCTGGGATATCAGTCACTCTGAACAGGGACCTAACTTGAACCATGAATCAGAAGCAAACACAGGTGGCTTTTAATTCAACTGAGAGTTTTCTGCTGTGTTGCAATTTTTGGTCTATTGTTTAATAAAATTGGGTTTTCTGCTTTTATATAAGTATGCTTGCATATACATTGCCTTGTGCCAGGCTTACTTTGTTAAGTACTTTGAGTCATGCATTAACAGATGTTCAAGTTGTTAGATTTCACAAAAAAGTTGTTTTGGTTTATAATCCCTCACTTAAAAATTGGACATAGGTGATTTAATTGAGAAATCATGGATTGATTTTTACCAGCCCTAAAATTCTTTTGTCTTTCTCTTTCCAGTTCTGGGAAATTGAGTCAGAGGTGTCTTTACAGATCTTTTAATTGCACGTTTGTTTTTCTGTCATTGCAGAAGAGAAAGGATGCACGTCACAGGAGGGAGGAACTACTCCAACTTTTCCTATTCAAAAACAAAGAAAAAAGCTTATTCAAGCTGTGAGGGACAATTCATTCCTTATTGTTACTGGAAATACAGGAAGTGGTAAAACAACTCAGCTTCCAAAATACCTATATGAAGCAGGTAATTTTATTCTGGGATAACACTGGGAGTATTTTTAAAATATACCCTTGAAGACTTTGGACTTGTATATTGTACAAATGCCCACCATTTGTTTTATAGTCCTAATTCTTCTCTTGGCACACCCTCCTTACATCTTCTCTGCTTCTTTATGGTTTTATTTCAGATTTAAGAATTAGTGGAGATGGCAGTTTCTTCATTTTAATTAAAAAAATTTCAAATAGAATTGTAGGTAGCTATTGATTCACTGCTATAAAGTAAGGTTCTCTTTCAGTATACTCTTAACCATTGGGTATTGAAATAATTTTCGGAGGGAAGGGACATAATTGATACCTGTTGCTGACATTATTATTTCTTGGTTCTTTCTGCAGAACGTTATTAGGTAACTATGTATTCCTTGACTTTGCTAACACCAAGCCAGCTAATAAATTACCCTTAAAGTGTCTTTCATTCATTATAGTAAAACGTTTTATCATAATGTTGGTATAGAACAAAATTATGAGGGTGGGCTGATACTTGGCCTCCACTGTAATATTTTTTAATACATTAGACATATCTGGATATAACTGGTTCTCTAGTCACATGATATCTCTCCTCCATCATTCTTGACCTTGCATACATTTTTTTACCTTGCTTACATTTTTTACCCGGTGTGCATCAAAATGCAAAAGTGTTTAGACGTTTGGTTCTTACAGTGTGGTGTTATTGAATTATTAACAGGAAAAAACTCCTCCAATTTTTTTGGAATTTTTGAAAAAGAAGATCATTACAGGTATTGAAACTTGGTTCCATCATTATGACCCCATGAACAAAAGATAGTCAGTACATGGAATACCACCATAAGGGATCACCACAGTCAAGGCCTGAGTTTTGAATGTTTTTCGCTGAGGTGATCTCTATTTTACATACTATTAATAAAGAAAAAATGCCATCAATTTTAAGATGCAACTCCTTTTCAAAGATGTTTAAAATGGTAAAAAAAATAATGCCTATGGAATCTATGAAAGATAGTGTATTTAAGTTTCAGTGGCAAAGGTAAATATTTTAGTAAGTGTGTGGAATGTTATGGATTCTAACAATTAAAAAATCTTGGCTTATTACTCTAGGTAACTTTTAGACTGGACTTGGAAAAAATCAAACAATTAAAATGCACATTTTTAATGGTTATTGATATGTATTCTTATTTTTAATTAATACTTAATTTCTGTGATGCAGATATACAGAATGTTGTTAATTTGCAGTTTTCTTTTGGAAACACTGGAACAGTTTGCATTGATTGACTAGATACAATTTAACTCTAATAGGGAACAACTGTTAACATTTTTGTGATTTTTACTTCTTTTGATAGGGTTTTCACAACATGGTATGATTGGTGTGACTCAGCCACGAAAAGTAGCTGCCATATCAGTTGCTCAGAGGGTTGCTGAGGAAATGAAATGCACTTTGGGATCCAAAGTAGGGTACCAAGTTCGTTTTGATGATTGCAGCTCCAAGGTACAAAAGTTTTGGTATTTTTTTAAATATTGTAAACTTACAGAAAAAGCAGAGAAAATTATGAAAGATTTTAACTTCAAAATTCTATTTATATTTTAATGAAACAAAACCTCAGATTAGAATTAATTTTTGTTGCCCATAGTTACTGCTTTAACTTTGAAGTGTCTAATGTTTAGCCCATTTTTTCCTTTCATGATTAGTTTATAAATGACATTCATGTTTATCTTCCTTAGGATTCTTTTATTTTATGATTTTTAACTGTAAGGATTCTATATGTAACACATTTGTATTCTTTAAAAAATTTGTTTATTGTAGTAAACTATACATAACAGAAAATTTACAATTTTGACTACTTTTAGATGTATAGTTCATTCACATGAATTCACATGAACTGTGAATTCGTTAAGTACATTCACAATGTGCCTAAACATCACCACTATCTATTTTGAAAACTTTTCATTATTCTAAACAAACTCTGTATCTGTTAAACATGAACTCCTCATTCCCTTGTCTTCTGGCCCCTGGTAACTTCTGTTTTAATTTCTCTTTTGCATTTGCCTGTTCATATAAGTGGAATCATACAACATTTTGTTCTTTGTGTCTGGCTTATATCATTTAGCATAATGTTATCAAGGTTCATCCTTGTTGTATGTATTCTTGAAGTCAGTGGAAAACCGAGAACTTAATGAACAAAGTCAATAGGAAAGTATTATGTATAGGGCATCTTCTATAGCTAGTGCTATAATCATGGCACTAGCAAGTTTAAAATTATTTTTGTTTTAGTAGTTTATAGTTACAATTTACATTCTCTCCGGATTTCTTAATTCTATACCAGGTACAAAACATTCCCTGATTTACCTATGGTTCCTAATGGGAATGCTATCGATTGTGGCACAGAATGCCTTCCTAGTGTTCACTGCTATGGATTTTTTTTTTCTTTCCTTGTTTTGTGGCTATCACTACTGTTAACTTCTAACCCTTTGGACCTTATTCTCATCTTGTTGGTTTTTTGTTTTGTTTTGTGTTGTTGTTGTTGTTCTGGTGGTTCCCTGGCTGGGAATTGAACCCAGGTTGCAGCATTTAGAGCGCTGAAGCCTAGTTACTACACCAACAGGGATCTAGCCTCTCATTTTGTTTTAATGCTAGTCCACAGATACTATTTTTAAATAAGAGAATGAACAGGGAAGAAGAGAATGAAAGGAAATTGTGCATCTATCCATTTCCTCAACCATTTCTCCTGAGTCCTCTAAAATAGTGGCTGAGATAGGGACATGAATCCCATTTCATTGTTGTTTCCCACAACTTGTTCACCTGAAACCATTGCACTATCTTACCACTTTTCACTGACTTCTTTATATCTCCTTATTGGTCACCTTTGTTGCTTAATCCTAGAATATTCACCTTAGTTCCTTATATCCCTGTCTCTGTATAGGTCACAAGTTTCATAATTTGACTTTTTTGTTATTAAACTTTTATATATTCTTTTGATTTAGTCAGATTAGTTTGATCACTTAACATCTGTACATTTTGGGGGGAAGTTAGTTTATGAAGCAGGGGTGATTTTCTGTAATACTATATATATATATATATGTTGAACCACTCTGTTGTTTGAACATTAGGAAACAGCAATCAAATATATGACTGATGGATGTTTATTGAAACATATTCTGGGAGATCCAAATCTTACCAAGTTTAGTGTCATTATTTTGGATGAAGCCCATGAGAGAACTCTAACTACAGTGAGTATTTTAACATGTTGGTTATTTATTAGACAGTTTACTTTAAGGTAACTTTTTACTGTATGGATAATTGCCTCTTACTTACATTTTAATCTATTGAAATAGGAATTCTTTTGTTAGGAAAGCAAAACATTTAAAATTAGTTGGTTTTTAGGTACATTTGTGACTTATTAGATATTTACTTTTCTTTCAGGACATCTTATTTGGTTTATTGAAGAAGCTATTTCAGGAGAAGTCTCCCAACAGGAAGGAGCATTTGAAGGTTGTGGTGATGTCAGCAACTATGGAATTAGCCAAACTCTCTGCATTCTTTGGAAATTGTCCAATATTTGATATACCTGGAAGGCTTTATCCAGTCAGAGAAAAATTTTGCAATTTGATTGGCCCACGAGACAGAGAGACTACTGCATATATTCAAGCGGTATTACATGGCTTTCTTTTTTGTCTTTTTTATATTTATTCTAGCTGATTAAGCAGTTTGATAATATATTTGTTCCCTATTATTTTAATAGCAGCTCTCTTAGGTCCTAGGGCTTTTGAGAACCAAATTTATTTTTTAAGTGGAACAAGGGGTGGTGGGAGTTGGGGGACTGTGGTTCCACTAGTATATTATGCTTGTGTTTCTTGCTTTAGATTGTGAAAGTGACCATGGATATCCATTTGAATGAAATGGCTGGAGACATCTTGGTTTTTCTGACTGGTGAGCATTCAGTATCAGGTTTAAATTTACTATTTATAAGAAGAGGTATAGTACCATGATAGAATATTATCTTTTTTGGGAAATCTGGGCACTAGCTTTTTGTGATAATCTAAATAGTTTTAGATTTTATGTTACATGAGATATCTAAGATAATTCTATTAAAAACCAGTTTCATTAGTTAACATGTAAAGTACACTGACCTCTTAGTAGAAGGATAGTAAATGGTAAAGTATTAATATTTTTATTAATCTATCTTATGTAGAGGTGTTGCTATACTAAATAGTTCTGGATCTGAATGATTAATTCCATTATATCAAAAGAAATCCTACCAGCTTCTTTCTTCTTTGAGTGGTGAGATGGTACTGCATGATAGCAATACATAAGGTGTGGAATCCATGTCTCATAGACAAGCCTTTTTTGGAGGTCAGATTTAGATTAGTTAAATCCCAAATTAATGTAGTTCATCAAGGAACAGCATCCTACTAATAGAAATGAATCATTTCATCTCTCACCTCCTACTCTGCTTTGTACCGATGTCAGAAGTGAGACATTATTAACAATCTCTTTGCCTTTTCAAAATACTTAAATGTGTTGAAATACACCTAAACACAGTATCTCCTGGTCTAGGTTCCCCTGTTAATGATTACTGAATCTTCCTCAAATATCATATTAACAAGTTGAAATACTTGAAGATTGTAAACATTTTTATACCGTTAGAGATTTAAATTTTTTGAAAACCTGTTATCTATTTTTTTATTTTATTGTTGCGATTTGGTACAATTTATGTGTTTGTCTATTTTAGATCAAATGAGAGATTTAAAATAACTATCATGCAAAACTGATTTTAATCCAGAGGGCTTTTTTTTTTTTTCATTCTTAAAATTTGTTGTTCAATTACTGGTGTTACTTCTTCCCCCTTATTTCAGGTCAGTTTGAAATCGAAAAAAGTTGTGAGTTACTTTTTCAGATGGCAGAGTCTGTTGATTATGATTATGATGTTCAAGATACCACTCTAGATGGCTTGTTAATATTGCCGTGTTATGGATCTATGACAACAGGTAATTCCTCACTAGAATACAAAATTCGACTTGATTTTTTAGAAACTTTTTATTGAATAATCACTATGTACAGAAAAGTACATAGACCCTAAGTGTTTAGGTCAATGGATTTTACAAACTGAACTCATATTTGTAACCAACACCCAGATCATGAAACAGAACATTAAGAAAATGAATATTAAGGTAATTTTTTGAAATGAAGACTATAATTTCTTGATAGTAGTGGCATAAGTCAAACCTTATTTGCCACAGCTACAGAATTTCTAGAAATCATAAGTATCCAGATATATCTGAGACTAAAACATGGTGACTGTTTTTGTTAAGTAGCCACACATTAGTCTGCTTTTTAAGAATGACACTATTCTGGGAGTTCCCTGGTGGTGTAGTGGCTTAAGGCTTTGTCACTGGCACTGTCAGTGCTGTGGCCTGGGTTCGATTCCTGGCCAGGGAACTATCCACATACAAAAAAAAAGAATGACGCTATTTTGTAAATTTAAAGAGTATATGCAAACACTGTTCTCATATTTGTTCATAATACATGCTGTAAATAAGGTTGGGAGTTTGTTTTGTAAAAGTATTTTATTATGGAATTTGATTTGTAAAACCAAAGGGAAAATTAACTAGCCACCTATTTAGAATTTGAGATTAGCTTTCAATGTAATATAAAAAAAACCATTTAAATGTTTTTATATTTTGTGTGTATTTTTGTTCTCTTGAGTTCTTATATTAACAAAAAAGGTATATATGTTGGTTAAATAACCATAGACTACATGCTATTTTGGAAATCTCTTGTGATATTAGGCCCTTGCTCTCAATATTGCAACCTGTTTTTAGATCTTTACATCTTGAAGGGGAGTCTTAGATAATCAAGATTCTCCTTGTTTTCTGGGGATTTGATCCACTGAGTCTTAAAATTCTTTGTAACAAAAGGTAATTCAAAACCATTATATTTGCTTTATTATTAACTATTAACTATATGTATGTTTTTTTTCTATATAAAATAAATAATTTCATTCTTTCCTTCTTATTGAAAATAATGTTCTGTATCTACTATTCCTTCTGGTTTAACATCCTGAAATCCAGTTTTCATACTATTAAAGGTTGCTAGTAACCTATTTCTCAAATCTTATGTTTTTTTTCTTTTTTCCCATTAGTTTGTATTTTGATTTTGTAATAATGATAATGGGATACTATTTAATTATCTGGTTCTCCTGACCAGTCTTTCTCAGTCTTTTGCCTTCCCACTCACCCATCCTTTATTCCCTTCTAAATGTGACTTTCCTAAGATTTCATTCTAAGCTTGCTGTTTTCTTTGAATTCCCTGTTTTGGTGAAGTTGGCTTCTAGGATTCACTTATCACTTTTCTGTGGCTGATTCCTGAAAGCTGTCTCGAGTTCAGACTCATTCCTGCAATCTAGACCTCCTGGTCCGTACACTGTATCACCCTAGATCATTCAATCCAAACAATGGGCAACTCCTACAAGTTTTCCTATACCCTTGTCTTATTCAGATCTGTCATTCTTCTTTTTCTTTTTTTTTTTATTATCTTTGTTAGATTTGAGATCCTCTGTTTGCTTTCATGAATTGTTAACATGGCCTGCTAATCTGTTTTCCCTATTTAATTTACCATCCTACATAATCTTCCAAAAGCACAGCTCTGATTGTGTCAATCTCCAATTGGGTACCTTTAGCTATTTCTCATTACCAACTGAATTAAAATGCCAACTTAATAACTTGACATTCATTACAGCCTGCTTTTAGCCTGAGTTCCTGCTGTATGTGATTTTCTGTGATGGTGTATATGTGTAAACGATAAAGATGTGGGACTGGGTATGAGCAGAGCCATTACTGAAAGATTTTGTTTTAGTTTCCTTTCTGGTTCCAAGGGCACATATAAAGGGAGCTACTGGTGATGTATTATGATTATAATAATGTTTATTATTTTGCACAGTTTATTATTTGCACAGTTTATAACAGTGCAAAGAGACATTCAGATGGAGCTGATGAGGTACTGGGTAAAGGTTGAGGTGGAGTTGGATGGAGTAGGGAGAGTGTGTCCAGTTCCTGGGACCTTAGGCTTTCTTTTTAAGCCTGGTTAATGCAATACAGCAGTTATTTTCTTTGGATGGTGGGGAGAGACACTTTTGATGTTATTCCTTTATTTCCTATTGTGCTTCAGGAACAGAAAACTTGAACTTGAGAATGAGGAGAGGAAAGAAGGGTTTCCTGCTTGTAGCCTGTAGTGAGAGGATTTCACAAATGACCCATATTTAGGTTTAGTGAATATATAAAAATTATGAGGTAGATATTTTATATTTGCTCTTATTTTTTGGCTAGTCTTGAGGGTGGATGACTTTTTAAAAGACATCTTAAAATGTGTCCTTAATTGACACAAAAAATTATCATCTGTCAAATGTGAAGAGGTACTGTGGCATTGTTTCTGCTGTCAAGGTTACATGATCCTGCTCCCTGGGTTGAACTCTCCCACCTCCCACCTTTTAGTGATGTTCTGTGAAGCTAGAAATGTTGCTGATATTTTTATTCCTTTCCCTCCCACATCTTTTTTTTGTAACTGTGTTTACTGTTTTCTTAACTTGAACTCCTCTTTTCACTTTTATTCTTCCCTCTCATTGGCTGAAATCCTGCTACTTTGTTTCACCAACTCCATAAAAACCTTTCCTGATTTCCCATCTCACAACTGGCTTTGATCTTCTCTTCATTTGAACCTCATTGTGCTTTGCTGTACCTCTTGTGGCACTTAACACATTCTTCCTCATGTTATGGTTGTCTCATCCTCTCTGAGATTGTGAACTTCTTGAGGGCAGATATAATATGTTGGAAAAGTTCTGATTAAATAATTGTATAACTCAGTTTCAGATTTTTTTTATTTTCTGCTGGACATTCTGTTAATTCTTATTTCAAATGCTATATCTAAAAGCTTATTCTTGTTTCTCTCAAACCTTTTTGCTCTTCTGACTTCTTCTTTGGTTCATTGTATTACAGTTCTTCATGTTTGTCATGCATCTAGGGAAAGCTGAACCCCACAAAAATTTATGAACTGAAATAGTCCAGTTATTACATAAATGACAAATATTTTCATGGAATTAGACAATTTTAGCACTGAAACTAATTATCTTCATCAGTGCTTTTTAACCTCTTTCAGAGGGTAGGGCCTCAGATTCTTTTAAATAGGTAATGGAAGGCATGGCTTCTTCCTCTGGAAAAATGCACATATACCCATACATATGTTGTTGCATTATTAGACTTCTTTATTTTACAGATAGAGTCTAAGTGATGTTCTTGAGGTCACATGGTAAATCTGTCTTTGATAATTGGTTATTTATTCAACAGTGAGTGATAAAATAGTATATGTGTTTCCAAAATACATGAAGAAAAGGAAAGGAGCTTCACCTTGAATTAGTGTACAACATTTTAAAAGAGGAAAAACTGTTCATTTAGATTGTTGCATAAATTCCAAAATAGTTTTCTTTCTTCTTCCTGCTAAACAAAGATGTTACCTCAGTATCACACGTACCTAGAATTTGACTTTGTCGCCAATAGTTGCCTTAAATGTTAAGATTAAAGGTGGGAAATAAGACTAGTGAGCTTCACATAAAAATTTTTACTCTATGTGGAAGCTTTCCAATAGGAAAATAATTTTTTGTCTTATAAAGAAATCCATACTACTTAAAAAAAATAAAATCAGCACAGTAAGAAAAATAAGCTTATTCAGATTCCCACCAACATGGTTAACTGATAAATCACTATTAATGTTTTAAGGTGTATTGTTCTAAACTTTTTCTTTATGCAGTTAAATATATTTTTATTGTTTAGTTTTTTAAACAAAAAATGGGATTATGTTATATGCTCTTTTATGGGTTCTATTTTGCCCTTTGTAGAAATTTTTAAAGTATAGAAAAGTACAAAAAAAAAATCTCTTTCCCATTATGCAGAATTAACACACTTTTTAGTTTTTGCTCCAGTTTTATTTGAAGAAAAATTGCTCAATAAAGAAAAAATGATAATTTTATTATAAAGAATTCAAGCAGTGTGTAAAATTACAAAGGTAAAAGTAAGGAAATCACCTCAGATTCCTCCATCCAGGAATAACCATCTTTAATGTTAGGAAAATCACTATTCGGGGGGTGTTTGTGTGTGTGTGTGTATGTGTGTGTGTGTGTGTGTACACATTTAGAAGAATAAGTAGATAAATAGGTAGATAGAAATGCTTTTTAAAAATGAAATTATACTATTGCTTTTTAAAAAGATATTTAATTTTACTTGGAGGAATTGTTAAACTTCAAGTAAATCTTTACCACATGGGGAGATACTGTTTTATAAAAGATTGCTTTAAAGTTTAAAAAGATTATCTTCTTTTTAGACCATATTTGATTGGAGATCTTTTCTGTTGACTCTGATTTAAAAGATGAGGACTTAAGTACTTTTACTCTTCCATATCCTCTCTTTCTAATTTTTGTTAGTTATCTTTATTCAGATGTATTCAGTGTTTACCATCATTTTTTTTAAACCATGGTTTGTCCATTCCTGTTAATTTTAGATGGCTGGATTTTAACTTTTTTTCTTTAATAGAAGGGCTCTTAAGTGTTATTTTTTGTTGCTCTTTTATGTTTGAGAATGTCTGGCTTTTGCCTTTATACTTGAACTACATCTTGGCTGGGTTTTATGTTCTTGGGTCACACTTTCTTTTCCTTAGAACTTGGTAGACGTTGTCCAGTTGTCTTCTGGCATTGAATGTTGCTGCGGAGAAGTCTGAGGCCAGCCTGATTTTTTTTCCCCTCCTTGTAAGTGATTTGCTTTTTCTGTCTGATTGCCTGAAAATTTCTATTTTTATCCTTAAAGTTCAATAGTTTTAATTAGGATATTTTTGGTGTTGAGTGTTTTATATTAAAATTTCCTGGTATTTGATATCTCTTTTTAAAAATCAACTTTATTGAGGTATAATTTACATACAATAAATGATGCCTGTTGTAAGCATTACAGTTCAATGAGTTTGACAAATGTACTTGGCCTGTGTAAACACAACCACAAACAAGATGAACTTTTTTGATGTGCTCTTTTGATCTGAAAATTCAATTTTTTATTTCAGAAAAATTTTCTTGTATTGTATCTTTGAAAATAACTTTTGTCTGTATATTGGTTTCTCTACATTAGAGGTACCAATTATTCTATGTTAGATTACCTCTTCCATATTTTTTAGCTTCTTTCTAGTTACTGTATCTTTTTCAATAGCATTTACTGATTATCTCAAACCTTTTCTCTGTGTCAGGAATTTGATTTTCAGCTGTGTTAATGAATCTTCTCAAGATATTTTGGACTGAACCAAAAATGACTTGTGAGTTAGGAGTACAGTTTGAGCTGAACTGTATTTTACTTTTTTATTCTGCTCCAAAATTATCAATCTTTCCTCCTCTTTGATTGACATTTTCTGTTTTTTGCTTTAAATTGTGTTCCTTTTATTCTCATTCATTGTCTTTCTCTCTCTCTCACAGACATATTTCTGCTTTGGGATCTTTTGGGGGTAATTTGGGACAAGAAAATTTATGAGAACTTTCAACTGGTTTTTACAAATAATATGTCATATATGTACGAGGGCTGTCTGGAAAAAAATCCAGCCATAAATGCCTCTATATTTCATAATTCATGGCTGGTTACTTTTCAGATAGCACTTGTATATCTTAGGAGCATTATTAAGAAATATCCTCATTTCTTAGTAAACGTTGGAAACTCTTTCTGTCTCTTTGCCCATTTTTCCCCCCTGTTAATAACATCCAAGTATCTACTAGGATAGATGAAGTAAGGTATATCAGAATTTTTTTTTTTTTTTTTTTTTTAATGCGGGTAGTTCCCTGGCTGGGAATCGAACCCAGGCCACAGCGTTGACAGCGCCGAAGCTTTAGCCACTCCGAAGCTTTAGCCACTGTACAACCAGGGAACTCCCTATCAGAATCTTTTTTAGGTAGGAAAATCAAGGAATGGAAGTAATCAGGAGAATTGCTGTATTTCAGTGAAAGTTTTGAATTTCTTTTTTCCTTCCTGGAGATTGAGATCATGTTTTAAGATAGTATGTATTTAACTTTATCCAAATCTTTATAAACTGTAAATGTGAAACAAGCATGAGTTCTGTCAAAATAGCAGTTTCATGACTTTTTAATTGATTATAGTAAACAAAATGGTACATGAAACATTTTGCTTAAACTGAAGACTAAAATGTATTAGGTAGTTTTAGAAATGGGTTGATTGAAAAACAGAATCGATTATAGATGTGTTGAGAAAGGACCCATTTAACTTGTAAAGTTTTAGGGTAAAGTGGAATTTTAAAAATAGAAAGATTTTAGTTATATTTATATAATGCATTTTTTATTTATCAATTCATTCAACTTTATTGAGTATTTCCTATGGTCTGGACATTGTTCTACATACTGTCTTGTGTAAAAACGTTTTTAATCTCACAGAGTTACACTGTAGTAAAATAAATAGACAATAAATTTATAAACTGAAATTTGAACTTCAGAGTAGTATGTAACTCCTTTGAACCATCTGGAAGATGGAACCTAAAAAGTAATTTTTAATATGTTTTTCACAAGATTATTCACCTGAAAGGAAAGAACTTTTTGGATTTATTTTTATATTTATATTTATATCACAGCTTCTCTGTAGGTATCTTTTATAAGCTACCTCTCTAGTACTTTTTTTTATTTGTGAAATTAATTTGGGAACACTGTGGAAGAACAGCAACATTACTCAATTTGTTTTATTACTTTGTTTTTTCAGTTACAGTTTCAACTTTTGTTTTAAATTTGCCTGTCTGTATGGGCAAGCCATTTGACCTCTGAGCTTTAGTTTTCTCATCTATAAAATGAGATGGTTGGCCTAGTTCTATGATTTTAAAACTGTTCGTCTGTGCCACTCCTTTTTTTTCTTAATAGTTCAACTTTTGTCTGTTTTGTATATTTAGAATACACGGATCTTTGTAGGATTTTATTTGAAAACATGCTTTGTACTTCATTTGAAAACAGGTTTTGTTAAGATTTTCTTGGTTGCTGAAAAGAAAACCATTTGAAGTTGCTCAAGGACAAAAAGTGAATTTTGTGGAAATCAAATGCAGCTAGGCATTTAAACTTTCTTTCTTTTAAAAGTATATATGTATTTACTGTTTTAATATGTAATGTATGATAGTAAACAAATGTAAAATAAAAAGTTTAAAAGGATATGAAAAATATAAGTAGGAATGCTAAATTTCTTTTTATTTTCCATTAGATTGAGTTGTATACTCCCTGAAATGATTATTCTTAATGTTTAGAGATTGAAATGGTGATTTACTCAAGGAAATTCCTTTACCTCTGTAGTTAAGTGATACTTTCCTTCATCCCACTTCAGCCATCCATTCAGAATCTTTTGTCCTAAACTTTGTCATTACCATCAATTCCGATCTCAGTTTTAAACAATTTTTTAATGATTACTTTCTGCTTCTCTCAACTCACTCTAGTGTTCCTAATTCAACTATTTTCAAAATGCACTGTTTGTCCTTTATAAGCCTTCACTTATCTTCTTTTGCCCATACTGTAATCATTTCCTAACAGATACTCTTAACTCTCTTATCCTGTTCTCTGCGTAACCAGCAGGAGAGGAGGATGTTTAGCCAAATCCATCCTTCTACTTATTTTATACCCAGGCCTTAAGAGGAGCGCCAGGAACCCAGAGATACTCTCTTGAACTCTCACTGCCGATCATGTTTTTCTTTTTGTTAGACTGGCTTTCTTTCCTTCATGCACATCCGTCAATTTCCTATGGTTCACAAGTTTAGTTTCCTTTTTACAAGGGACTAGTCTAATCAAATTGAGCATCTCTTTAACTTTATTCCACATTCTCTGGAGAATCACATTGGCTCTGCTTAGGGGAGATGTTTATCCTTGGTGCCATAAATTGTGGCCAGAAGAGCAAGGTACCATACTATAGGCATTGCTTTTGGGACTCACCCTTCAGAAGGTGTGGGTAGTGGAAATGAGTGTGGCGTTACTTGTTAAGAGAGGTAGTTATGAGTTAGATAGACACAGAAAAACTAAAACTTCTTAGTTAATCAGTCTTTAAGGCAGAGAGAGGTCCTTAGTCTGTAGTACATGGATGGGCTTCAGAGAGTCCCTCAACACCCTGAAATTGAAAAAAATTTTTGAGTGTACATATATGCCTTTTAATGGAGAAGAGGTCCACAGTTTTAAAATATTCTCAAGGGAGCTATGACCTACATACAGGGCTCTGCTTTAGGGTTTATTTTAGCAATAATTTGTCATTCCGTGGACCTAGAAATCTTAATAGTGAAAGGTGAGGAAAACATAGTTTTTGCTATTGTATTTTGAATTCAGGATAATTAAAGAAGTAAAGAAAATATAACTTTTAATGGAGAGAAATGAATTTTTCAAAATGAGTGTGATTAATGCATGTTATAAATTAGTATTTTCTCTTTACATGTATTTTAGATCAACAGAGGAGAATATTTTTGCCACCTCCACCTGGAATTAGAAAATGTGTCATATCCACCAATATTTCTGCAACATCTTTGACAATAGATGGAATCAGGTACAACTTTTAAAATTTCTTTCCAAGCCAAAGAAGTCATTTAGCTAATCATAAAAAATTGAATTTGTTTTCTGTGCCCTCCACTAATTCCCTTTTTACCTGTTTAAGTTGTAATCACCTATCATTTTTTTTATAATTATTGATTGCTATAAATAGAAAGTGGAGTAGGTACATGTAATATTTCTGTTCACACTTTTTAACTAGTACTTGGCAACTTGTAGCTTTCTCTTCCCATATTTAAGATTACACATAATGCTCCATGAATTTCACTAAATCGGAAGAAGCCAAATCTGTTTTTCTGTACACTCATTACCAGTGTATACCTAAGATGATCTGATACTCCTTTCTCACCTGGTAGCTCCACTTGATAGAGTAAGCTTTATATATTGAAGTGTTTATTGGGTGGTACTGTTTCTCACTTTTTACCTTTTTGAGAAATGAACTATGATGCAGGTCTCTTGTTTTTAAATGTAATCAGTGATGCTCTGAAATTTTTGAGTAGATATAGTCAAGAAATACTTGGAAATTTAAAATCTTGACTGATAGCTAATGTGAAATTGTTTCAGACTCTTGAACCACATCCCTTTTGGGTAGATATTTACCTTTTACATAATATATTTCATGTCCTTAACTAAGTCTGCCATGGAAGGCTAGATCTGAATCCCTAAAATTCTATATATTTTGGGTAAAATGATCACCCATGTCTGAGAGGAAGTTTAATTTCCACTTATTTTTTCTTTTCTTTAAAAATAATGTTTTCACTAAGGCAAGCTTGACCAACCTATGGCCTGCTGGCTGCAGGCAGCCCAAGATGGCTTTGAATGCAGCCCAACGCAAATTTGTAAACTTTCTTAAAACATTATGAAACTTATGCATGGACCTTTTTTTAGCTCTTCAGCTGTGGTTAGTGTTGGTGTATTTTGTGTGGGCCCAAGACAGTTGTTCTTCCATTGTGGCCCAGGGAAGCCAAAAGGTTGGACACCCCTGCACTAAGGTCTTAGGGGAGCAGCTCTCCTGAATAAATTAACTTCTGCAATTTTTGTTTCCAGCAAAGGCAAAAATTATTAAATAGCATGTTTCAGAATGTTCCCTTAATGAATGATAGAACTTACTGCTATTCCTACTTTGGTTTGTTTGTTTTGGTTTGGTTTGGTTTTGGCGGGGGGTAGTTCCCTATCTGGGAATTAAACCCAGACTGCGGCGTTGAGAGTGCTAAAGCCTCGCCACTACACCACCAGGGAACCCCTCTACTTTGTTTTTTTTTTTTTTTTTTAACCTAACTTGTTCTCTGTTTAATTAACTTAAAATGGTGCTATTAAAGCCTGGCTGGAATTAGATTCCGAACTTGTTAGAATGGTCTAGAGATGACTTTCAAGTTTGACTTTTTAGAGGAGAAATATATATATAACAAAATTAATATTTTGGAGTTCCCTGGTGGTGTAGTGGCTAAGGCTTCGGTGCCGTCAATGCTTCGGCCTGGGTTCGATTTCCAGCCAGGGAACTACCCACGTAACCAAAAAAAAAAAAAAAAAAATTAACAGAGAACAATTAAATAGTATTTAGTGCATTGATAGCATTGTGCAAACACTACCTCTATCTAGTTTTAAAACATTTTCATCATCCCAAAATAAAACCCTGTACCCTTTAAGCAGTTACTTAGAATATGGTATAGATTTCATTATATGTATATATCATAATTTGTTTGTCATTACTTAATGGGTAATGGACATTTAAGTTGTTTCTACTTTTTGACTCTTAATGCCCATAGTGCTGATAGTGCTACTGTGAACATATGTTTACAGGTATTTTCAGTGCTATTTTCAGTTATTTTGGTTGTGTATACTTAAGAATAGAATTTCAGATCATATGATTAATTCTATGTTTAATATTTTGAGGAACCTCCAAACTGTTTTTCACATTGGCTGATCCATTTTATATTTCCACCAGCAATGTGTGAGGGCTCCATTTCTGTTATAGTTAACAGAAAAGTAATTTTGTAGTTGTTAATGTGGTGGAAAAGGAGAACCCGAAGTTGTTGAAAATTAACAAGTCTTATCTTACTATTTTCTAGAAACTTAACTGTTTTTTTTCTCCTTAGATATGTGGTAGATGGTGGCTTTGTGAAGCAGTTAAATCACAATCCTAGATTAGGGTTGGACATCCTGGAGGTGGTTCCAATTTCAAAGTAAGTCTTTCTGTCAAGCCTTTTTGTTTAAAGAAAAGTTAATTAGATCATTTCTAGTTGGTATAGGGATGGGAAATTAATTACTTAGGAAACCCATAGAACATTTTGGGGACTCATGGTTTTTTCCTTTTAAAGGAGTGAGGCGTTACAGCGAAGTGGCCGAGCTGGCAGGACTTCCTCAGGAAAATGCTTTCGGATCTATAGTAAAGATTTTTGGAACCAGTGTATGCCTGATCATGTGATCCCTGAGATTAAGAGAACTAGTTTGACATCTGTAGTTCTGACCTTAAAGTGCCTTGCCATACACGATGTTATAAGGTATGTTATAACTTTAAAGAAAAAAAAATGTTAGAGTGGAGCCAGGTTATTTGTTAGAAATTCTTTTAAAGTATTTAACTCAGACGTCCCTACATATCAGGGTTCAGCTAGACCCTAGTAAAAAGTTTCTTTGCATTGCTTTATTGGACTTTGATTCTTTGATCATATTTTAACTTTGGATTAATGGGATGTCTCATGCTGATATTATTTGGATTATTTAGTGACCATTATTTATCTGTTATGAAAGTTATATAATGATCATAATTCCAGCTAGAAAGTCGTTTTTTGTGGCATCTTTTGTATAGCCAGCATTGTACCATGCACTGTGAGAGACAGAATAATACGCTGTGGTAGTTCTTTGCTTTCACTAAGCTTAAGTTACATTGGAGAAATAAGACCCAGACACATGAAGCAAAAAAGAAAGTTAACTGTTAAATTAATCAAATGTTAAACTATATAATTAATTGGTACAGTACAGAATATTACTGTAAGGACTTGAAATTTTATATTATACATGGTAGAGGAAATAATGAAAGAAAATACTATCTTGTTCTTAATTTTGGTCTTAATTGTCTGGGAATGTAAAAGTGTAAGGAATGGGAAAAGGTGAACACACATTCTTTAACTTTGTAAAAAGAGGGGAACTAATTACCAAATGCATCCAAATATGTATTGTATACTCTTAGAAAGCCAATTTAAAAATTTTTAGACAGTTATTATCAAAAGCCTAGAGATTTTCTAAGTGAAAATATAGATCCTAGAAAGAGGAAAGTATGTAATATATAAAATCTAATTATAACTGATACCAATGAGAAAGAAGAGACATTTAAAGAAATCTAAATGGCTAAACAGCTTCCAGATAAACCTAAATTTAAATACAGTGCTTGCTAAGAATAGCAGAGTGGCATATAACCAAGAATAAATATGTTAGAAAAATAGAAACAATAATTACTTAATATCATCTGTATTGAGTTGTTTTTCCATCTTAAATTTTAAGACTTAGACTGTACTAGAAGTACCAAACTAGAGGAGAGAACAAAAAAGGACTTGTTTCCCCCGCCTTTTTAAGATGTGTGTAGAATAAGGAGGAATAGAACTAATATTTGAGATAGATGGTATACTATTCATAGATAAAAGAAAATAGAACTTTACATTTATTTTGCTTCCCTTATCTTCTCTATCAGGACTGATTTTAAAACTGGAAAGATAAGAACAAGCCTAGATAAGAAGGAATTGATGACCACGATGGATTAGAAAATAAGAGAAAAAGAAAAGAAAGAAAGAAAATAATAAGAGAGGGAGTTCCCTGTTGGTATAGTGGCTTAAGGCTTTGGCGCTGGTGCTGTCAGCGCTGCGGCCTGGGTTGGATTCCCGACCAGGGAACTACCCGCATACAAAAAAAAAAAAAAAGAAAATAAAAGAGAAAACCTCACAACCATAAATGAGTCTGTCTTGAGGTTTTTGACATTATTTTCGAGATACTAAAAGAACTTGCAGATTTAATGTCAGAGGTATTGTGGGTTGTCTTTGAGAAATTATGCAGAAAAGGTCATCAGAAAACTTTGAGAAATACAAATGTCTTGATTTTTCCATTAAAGCAAAGCACAGATTCTGGAAGCAACTGCCCAGTAAGCTTGACATTGATTCTTAGCAGATTCTAGCATAGTCTTTTGGAAAAATGGTTTAAGAGATTTTAATGATTTATAATATTTTGTGGAAATCAAAATTGTTCAAAAAGAATGTGCCATTATAAATTTTTTCCTTTCAGTTTGAAGACAGGACCATCCACATCTTGTGATGGGTACATCACAAGAATTTATTGAATAACCTAATGTCTCTTGTTTTCAACGCAATATTTAATAAGATGACACTTGACATCTTTGTGAATAAGGATGTGACACTACTGCTGAATAGTGTATTGTTGCCAAATAGCCAAATCAGAAAGTATTGATTAATTGCTTAGTGTAGCCTAGATGGAGGTTTTACTGGTAGTATGCTGAATTTTACTCTTTCCTGATAAGCATTTTTTAATGAAAATATTAAATAAAAATATTTAAGTCCTGATTATTAGATTTCTAGAAAACATCTTGATATCTAATCAGTAGATGATTAAAACCAAGATCCAGAATGATCTCAACAGGCAAAATCAACAAGGTAAAATCTGAAAGGATGTATCTCATATCCTGCATTTTGGTTCCACATTAAGAAGTTCATGTGGAAAATATCTGAAATTATCAGATTGCCACAAACTTAGTATGAGTTTGCAACTATTATCCTGTTTAAAAAACAGTTTAAAAATATTTCACTGGCATAGACTTTGGTAATATTAATAGAGAGCCATGTCTAGATGACTAGGAATTACAGCATTTTTGTTCTGTGTTGGTTACTACATTTAAAGTTCAGTTTTGAACATTATTTTGTTACATGAAATAATCAACAAACTAGAATGTTTCTGAAAGATGTTAATTGTATATTGGGTCTCTTAGAAACCAAATAATACAAGTGCTTGGCAGATTGGTAATGGGTATAATCAAGAGAGAAAAATAATTGTAGCTTTTACAAATCTGAAAGGGCTTTTATATAGAAGAGGAAGCTGATTATTTTGATACTGCTCTAGGGCACAGATCACAAACTATGATCCAGGCTCACTGACCATTTTTGTAAATAAAATTTTTTTGGAACATAGCCATGCCCATTTATATATGGCTGCTTTCGCTACAACAGCAGAGTTGAGTAATTGTGACAGAGACCATATGGCCTCCAAAGCCAAAACATTATTATCTGGCCTTTTATAGGAAGTGTTTGCCAACTCTTGTTCTAGAAGAGAACAGGACTTGAGGTACAAGTTGCAGAAAGCTGACCGTGAAACAGTCTATGAGATTTTTATTTGTTTATTTGTTTTTAAATAGAGCTGTCAATCCTAGGATGAACTTTTATGTAAGATATTGGAGTTTTTGTCCTTTGTTGGACCTTTTTTACGGTGCAAAATTGGAATAGATGATTTATCACTGCAAGACTTAATGTGGAAAAAATAATCCAGTGCAGAAAATATTAAATAATTGTTGTTGCTGTTTGGGGGGAGAAGGGGGAAGAGAGAGAGAGAATTCATGCTTGGTTATATGTCACTCTGTTATCCTTCATGAATAGTATCGATTGTCCTATGTTCATTAATGATATTGCAATTATGTAAGAGAATGTTCTTATTTTCAGGGAATGCATGCTGAAACATTTTGGGGTAAATTAGCATTATACTTGTAACGTAACTTCAGATAGTTCAGAAGAAAATAAGTACATACACATACATACATAAAGCCAATATGTACTTAATTATTTTATCAGAAGCCATTTTGAAGTACTGCTAAACAGTTTGTAATTTTTGGCCACTTTCAATTAATTTTTCTCCACTGTTTTATAAAATTGTAATAAAAATTGTGAACTACAGAACCGAGTAGAGTTGATATTGGCTATGAAGAGTGGGGCAGGAGTAAGATAACTAAAGAGGAATGGCGAGATTTTCTAGCTAAGGGAGTACAAAAAGAAGTGCTGCTTGAATTAATAGAAGAGTATAATTCAGAAAAAATTATTTCCTCTTTTGCTGAATGCTAATCATGATCATATAATGCTTTAAAAAAAAGAACTTGGAAAATTAGGTAAAATAAAACCTTTTAAATAAATTTTCAAGTCTGTATAAAATCATGCTATGTTAAAAAAATGGAAACTCATTTTACGTGTCCTGTAAACACAGGTTTCCCTACTTGGATCCACCTAATGAGAGACTTATTTTGGAAGCTCTTAAACAACTTTACCAATGTGATGCTATTGACAGGTAAAAACAAACAAACCACCCTCCCAACCCAACCTGACCACAACAGATGTTAATTTCTCTTTAAAATTGGTTCATAATATTTTCCTTTATAAGTATAAAATGATTTGTTTAAATTGAATGGATTGTTTTAACTGAAATTAGAAATTGTCCTCAGTCTCTGTTCACCCCAATTCTGAATTTAAAAATTACATCATCAAACTATTTTTGTTTGATACTGGTATTAACAAGTAATTTCTAAGTACCATCTCATTGCCAGGCATTATTCTGGGTACATCAAAGTGATAGAGCCCCACATTGTTCATTCTCATGACTGTGTAATGGGGAAAGATTTGGTAATTATCATTCTGTCCTTTCTTCAAAGACATTCTTTATGTTTCTGTAGTATTTTGTATCTTTTATTATACTGTTTTATTCTACATCATTGTTTAGTTTTTTGGTTGTATTGGCCCTTGACAGCAGGGAATTTACTATCTTTATATTTCTCTTATCAATGACCACAGTGTATCATGTTTCCTATATTGAATTGAATTTCTGGAGGTAATTTAAGGTAATCTAAATTATATCTGATTTATTCTGAATGGTGAACATTTCATTTGTACTCTCCCAAGGTAGAAAGACTTAAGAACTTTTTATTTCTATAAGGAGTGGCCATGTGACCAGATTGGGTTTGTCTATGGTGGAATTTCCTCTCCCTCCACATCTGACATGCGCAGTAATAAAGGCTGCTTCTCTGGACTGTGAAGATCTACTACTTCCAATAGCAGCAATGTTGTCTGTAGAAAACGTCTTTATTAGACCTGGTAAGAAGCTTATTGATGAGGTTTTTTACTTAATAGACTTTATTTTTTTAGAGCAGTTTTAGGTTTATAGGAAAATTGAGGAAAAATATAGACACAGACACATTCTCCTAGTATTAATCTTTTATTGGTGTGGTATATTTTTTACTATTGACGAGCCAATATTGATAATTATTATTAATTAGAGGAAGCACTGTGTTGTATATTCTGTAGGTTTTAGCAAATCTGTAATGATACATACCCATCATTACACTGTTACGCAGAATAGTTTGTCTTAAACATCCCCTGTGTTCCACCTATTCATCCCTACATTCCTTTCCCAAACCAGTAGTAACCAGTGATCTTTTACTGTTTGTATAGTTTTGCTTTTTCCCCCAGTGCCATGGAGTTGGAATCATACGTTAGGTAGCCTTTTCAAATTGACTTTTTTAACTTAGCAATTTACATTTAAGTTTCCTCTGTGTGTTTTTGTGGCAAAATAGCTCATTTGTTTTTATTGCTGAATAATATTCCATTGGTAGTTTCCATTCACCTATTGAAGGACATCTTGGTTGCTTTCAAGTTTTGGCACTTATGAATGAAGCTGCTATAAACATCTGTGTGCAGGTTTTTATGTAAACATAAGTTTTCAACTCATTGCTAAATGGTATGATAACAACATTTTTAGATTTGTAAGAAACCGAGAAACTGTCTTCCAAACCTTTTAGAGGTCTGCACTATTTTGCATTTCTACCAGCAAGGAATCTGAGAATTCCTGTTGTACCTGTCTTCCCCAGCATTTGGTCTTGTCAGTGTTTTGGATTTTAGCCATTCTAATAAATAGATAGCGGTATGTTGTTGTTTTAATTTGCAGTTCCCTGATGACATGGTGTTAACCATCTTTTCATATGCTTATTTGCCATTTGGTATCTTCCTTGGTATCTATCCAGATCTTTTTAATTGGATTCTTTATTATTATTGTTTTAAGATTTCTTTGTGTATTTTGGATGATAGTCTTTTATCAGATATGTCTTTTGCAAATATTTTTTCCCACTCTGTGGCTTGTCTTGTTACTCTCTGACATTGCCTTTTACAGAGTAGAAGTTTTTAATTTTAATGAAGTTCAGCTTATCAATTATTTCTTTCAGGGGTCAAGTTTTTGGTGTTTTATCTGAAAAGTCATCAGCATACTCAGTGTCTTCTAGATTTTCTCCTATGTTATCTTCTAGGAGTTGGATGTCCATTTGTTCCAACCCCATTTGTTCAAAGGACTACCCTTTCTCCATTGAAATGCCTGTGCTCCTTCGCCAGAGATTATTTGTCTGTATTTGTGTGGGTTTGTTTCTGAATTCTGTATTCTCTTCCATTGGTCTGTTTTTCTATTCACTACCACACTGTCTTGATTATTGGAGCTTTATAGTAACTTTTGAAGTTGTTCTCTGATTTGCTGTTCACCTTCAACACTAATTTGGCTATTCTGGGTCTTTTACTTTTCTGTATACACTGTAGAACCAGTTTGTGGATATCTACAAAATAACTTGCCGGGACTTTAATTGGGATAGTGTTCAATCTACAGATCAAGTATCAAGTCTTCTTATCCATATATGTGGAATATCTCTGTTTAGATCTCCAGTATTTCACTGAGCATTTTTTTGATTACTCTATACCTAGTCCTGTGGGACATGAAACTGAGGATAAGCAACTTTTACATTTTTGTTATCCTTTAACTTAACTGTTTGAAATAGGGAATTTATACTGTTCCTGGCTAAGAGTTAATTTCCTTTCACTGGTAAAGGAAGATAGTATGGTGAACCTTTGCCCTGTTATAGTATATTAGTAATATATTAACTTTTTTATTTAAGAGTCAAAAGAAATGGCATTTTGGCCATTGTACCCTTAGATAATTGTTTTGAGGTTTACAAGTCTTTAAACTTCTGTTTCTTTCCTTTCTTGATATGTCAGTATGGGACACAACTTAGTTTGACACACATCAGCTTTGCTTTCTTCTAGTAGGAAGTTCACAATTTTTATTTGTAAAACCAGTGAGTTGGATTAAAGTGATCCAATTCTAATAGTTTTATAAGGCCAGAATAAAGGGAATTTTGTTGTTGTCGTTGTTGGAATATTTAAATAGATGAAACCAGTCTGGTGTTAGCCTTCTTTTTCTTTTTGGGGGGTAACATTTTATTGTAATGCAATTTCACACTTAACAAAAATATTGCAAGAATAGTAAAGAAACTCTTTTTTCGTTTTATTTAGTTTTAGCAGTTTTAACATTTTACTGTACTTGTTTAATTTCTCTCTCTATATATAAAGTATATGTGTATATATGTACACATACATATTTATAAATATACATTTTCTTTTTCTGAATCATTTGAGAATAATTTGGAAACATTGTGGTCATTTGCCCAAAATATTTATATGTATATTAGGAAATTTAACATTAACACAATACTATTACCTGGTCCAGAATCTGTATTCATTGTCCCTAGAATATACAAAAGTTTTAGAATTACTAAGTTATACCACTGTGAAAGGCAACCCTTTTTAACTGAAATTTCCATGTAGTGAAATATTTAAGACTTAGGTATATAATTCAATTCATTTTGTGAAATGATACATGCATAACCCAAACTCCTGTCAAGATACACATATTACAGTTTTATCATACCAAAAAATTCCTTTAGTGTTCTTTTCTAGTTAGATGCCGTCCCATCTGCCTCAAGTCAGTCACTTTTCTGATTTTTTTCAAGTTGGTTTTGCCTCTTCTGAAACTTCATGTAAATAGAATTATACAATATATACTTTTTTGTGTTTGGCTTTTTTTGGTCAACATAATGTATGAGAGATTCATCCACATGTTGTATGTATCCATGCTTTCTTTTTATTGTTGAGTAGTATTCCATTGTATGAATAGACTACAATTATTAGTTTATCCATTATCCTGTTGATGGACATTTGAATTGTTTTTTACTTGATATTACTGATGACTAGCTTTTTCGAACATTCTTGAGCAAGTCTTTTTGTCAAAGTATATTTTTATTTCTCTTAGGTAAATACCTAGGAAAGAAATTTTGCTGCATTATTGAATAGGTATATGTTTAAATTTAAGAAATTACCAACCCTTTTCCCAAAGTAGTTGTGCTCTTTTACATCCCATCAGCAATGTTTTAGAGTACAGCTTGTATGGCATGGCCTTCTCAGCATTTGGCATTTCCAGTCATTTTCATTTTATACATTCTGTTACGTATTAGTGATGTCTCTTTGTGGTTTTAATTTGCATTTTTTGGATGACTAATAATTTTGAGCACTTTTTCATGTGATGATTAGCCATTTATCTCTCTTCCTTTGTGAAGTGTTTACTCATGTCTTTTACCCATGCTTTCATATTTAATGAGAAATTATTCAATCTGGGAGTTCTTTATTTATTTTTGGATACAAATTATGTGTTAGGTATGAGTTATACATATTTTTTTCCCAGTCTGTGGCTTTTCTGTTTTTTTTTACTATCTTTTGATGAGAATTTTGATAAAGTCTAGAACATTAGTTACCATTTTTTTATGTAGTTATTGCTTTTTGCCTACTAAGAAATCTTTTCCTGCCCCAAGATTGTGAAAATATATGAGGGCTGTCTGAGGAGTATTCAGCCATGTAATATGAAAATCAGAGGCATTTATGGCTAGAGTTTTTACTGGACAGCCCTCATACTTCTCTCTCATATCTCTATGATTTTTTTTATTATTAAATTTATTGGAGTGACATTGGTTAGTAAAATTACATAAGGTTCCAGGTGTACAGTTCCACATCATCCGTGTATGCATTGTGTGCTCACCACTTCTTCCATCACCATATATTTGAATCCCCCTTTCTTCTCCCCCACCCTCCTCCTTCCTTTCCCTCTGGTGACCACTAAACTGTTGTCTGTGTCCTCTATGATGTTTTGACCTAGTAACTTGCAGCTTTTTACAACAGGTATCCATCAGAAATTAAATTTTGTATATGGTATGAGGTAGAGGTCTAGTTTACTTCTTTTCTCTGTGAACATCAACTTGTTCCAGCACATTTATTTGTTCAAAAGATTTACTATTCCCTGTTGAATTGCTTTGGCAACTTTGTTGAAAATCTGTGGACTGTATATGTGTGAGTATGTTTCTGTACTTTATTTTGTTCCATTAATCTACTTGCCTTTCCTTATGTCAGTGCTACTTTGATTACCTAGCTTTATGATAAATTTTGAAATCAAATAGTGTAACTCTTTAAATATTGTGTTTCTTTTTCTTTATTTTGGTTGTTCTACAGAGGGTGCAAAAAATGTATACACATTTTAAGAAAGGAAAAAAGCTGTATTAAAATTGTAATACAGGCAACCCCCTTATAACATGGCACTTGTATAACACAGTTTTGCTCAAACATGGTCCAAGAATTGGAGGAAACCCTCGTACAACACATAGTTTCACTCTAACACAGTTTGAGAATTAGAGAAATCCCCGAACAACACGGAGCATAGTAAGAGCTTATAAGAGCAAAAGACCATCTCATTTGAAATTAGGGAAATCCCCAATCAACATGGAATGTAGTAAGAGCTTTTAAGAGCAAAAGATACCTCATTTGAAAATTTTCATTTGAGCATGGATGTGGTATTAGATTTGACTGCAGAATTTTAAAATTTATTAGACTTTTAAATCCATTTTGATCATGGAATATTAAGTACATACGTTTTATAACAGTGTTTTTCTTTTTACTACATTATACATAGGTGAAAATTGCTTTAATAAAGATATTTCACTTTTTAATTTTTGGAACCTAACACCCTTTTTTGTACTAGTTCTTTGTTTCGTACGGATTTGCATAACACAGCATTTTAGGAACCTAACAGCTGTGTTATACGGGGGTTATCTGTACTCAGTATATACTGATTGAACAAATATGAATACAAGTCACTTTTGACTACTGCAATTACAAGAGGTATTCAAAGTGGTTACTATTCAGTATTTAAGATATAGATAACATCTCTTAAGATTAGTATACATTTTTTTGGCATCCCGTATATTCCTTGCATTTCCATATAAATTTTAGAATCCCCATATCAGTTTCTTTAAAAAAAAAGCCTGCTAGAATTTTGATAGGGATTGCATTGGACCTTTTATTGGTTTTTTTGCTATCTGTTAAGATATCTGTTTGCTCTAAAGATTATAATATACATACATCTTCAAAAACAGTTTACTCAAGGGGGGGTTCCCTGGTGGTGGTGGTGTAGTGGCTAGGTTTCGACGCTCTCACTACCATGGCCTGGGTTTGATCCCCGCTCGGGCAACCAACCTATAAATAAATAGATAGATAGATAGATAGATAGATAGATAGATAGATAGATAGAGTCCCACTCGGGCAACCAACCTATAAATAAATAAATAGATAGATAGATAGATAGATGCAACCAACCTATAAATAATTAATAAATACACCTATAAATAAATAGATAGATAGATAGATAGATAGATGCAACCAACCTATAAATAAATAGATAGATAGATAGATAGATAGATAGATAGATGCAACCAACCTATAAATAAATAGATAGATAGATAGATAGATTAGATAGATAGATAGATAGATACATACATACATACATACAATTTACTCAAAATTAGTACTTTATTGCTTCACGCATAAGAAACCTTGCAGCAGTTTAATTTCATTTACTCCCCATCATGTGTGTTGTTGTCATGAATATTACATTTACATGTATTATAAAATCACAATACAGTATTATAATTTTTTCTTTTAAACCTTCATATGTCTTTGAGATATAAAAGAAGAAAATTTATCTTTTCTACAGCTGGAAGTAGAAGTCTGTATGTTGGTTTTAAAATTTTTTTTAGATACATCTGTAGATGGACTGTTAACTTTCAATTTTGAAGTCTTTTAGGTTGTTCAGGTCTTAGATTTTAATCATGTGTTCTTTGTTTTTTATAAGGTCCTTGAGATGGTTTTTGGTATCTTGAAGGCCTAACTGGGGACCTACACTTTAGCAAAACATTTGAAAATTAACTAATTAGTAGACACTTAAGGAAAAGGGAGACTTCTCTTTGCTAGCCTAATGTCTGGCCTCAGATATTTATAGGTCAATCTAATTTTTTAGAATACCAAGATAATAAATAGCCAGTAGGAATCTGTCATGTATTCTGTGCTTCGATTTGGTGAAAAATTTTAAGTCTTTCCTTTGTGAAACACTTTTTCAGTGATGTTAATGTTATGAATCATGAATTACTCCCAAAGCACTAAGGTAGCGCAGAGATTTATCAGTGTTTCTAAATTCCACACAACAAAAATATAACTATAAAGTAGTGGTCTTTCCTATTGTTATAGTCAGTTTCAAGATTGGATTTATTTTCCTTAGACACTGACCTAGGCCTCTTTTTAAAAAAACAGTATGTGTGGTTATTGTCAAATATATTACATTTCTATGTTATAGGATCAACAGTACAATTTTATAGATAGTGTTTCATGCAATTTCTTTTTAAATCACATAAGGGAATAGAATAAACAATCATATATATACTCTTTTTTGTTTTCATATATATTTACTTTTACCAGTGCTTTTTTTAGTGTCATTCAATTACCATGTGGTGTCACTTCCTTTCAGCCTGAATACTTTCCTTTATTATTTCTTACAAGGCAGGTATGCTAGTGATAAATTCTCTCAGGTTATTTATATTGGCATGTCTTTATTTTGCCTTCATTTTGAAACACAGTTTTGCTGTATATAGGATTCTTAGTTGACATTTGTTTTCTTTCAGCACTATGAATATGTCATACCAGTCTTCTGGCCTCCATCATTTCTGATGAGAAGTCAGTTGTTAATTTTATTGGAGTTCTCTTGTGCAAAACAAGTCATTTTTCTTTTGCTTTCAGTAGTTTGGATATTATATATCTGTGAATCTCTTTGCTTTTATCCTACTTAGAGTTCATTAAACTTCTTGAATGTAGATTTATTTTTTAAAAATCAAATTTTGGAATTTTTCAGCCATTATTTCCTCAAAAAATTTTCTGCCCCTTTCTCTCCTCTCTTTTTGGCACTCCCTATGCTTAACAGTGTCCCACATTTCTCTAAGACTGCTCATCTTTCTTCATTTTCCCCTCTGCTTTTTGGATTGCACAGTCTCTCCTTGATCTATATTTTGCTGATTTTTTTTTCTGCCAGCCCGAATCTACAGTCGAGCCCCACTTAATGAAGTTTTCATTTTGCTTATTGTACATTTCAACTCCAGCAGTCAGCCACTGATTGGTTGGAGGTTATACTTAGGACCCTTAAGTCAGTGATGTTTTTACCCATTATTGTTGCATCTGTATAGTGTGGTTTGAAGCCAATTTTCACAGTTCTGGGAATTTATGAGTTTGTCCTGTGTTCAGCCAAATCTGGAGGCTCAGATGTTCCCTCTCCTTTTGCTTCTCAGAAACTATTATATAACCTGGGCATCTGCACAAGTCTTCCAGAACATTAGGACAACCGTGGTTTTTAGCAGGTGTCTCTGATTTGTTCAGTATTTGGCTGGTCTGCCTGTACTGGTATCATACCAAAAACTGTTAAGTCTCTACTGATTGCTCTTTTGTTTTTGACAATATCCTAGGTATAAATTGCTCCATAATCTGATCCAAATAAAGTTAGACACCCTTACAGGGACATACTATTGCCAGTTTTTGATTATGTTTTCTCCCCACCCTCCCCTGGGAAGAATCTCTGTGCTATGGAGCAGGAGCTGGGGCTTGATTGGCGACCTGTTCTTCACTAGTTGCCCTGCCGATTCCTCCCCATAGAGTAGAAGCTTGGGATGGGAGGTAGTGGGAACTTCAACTACCTCCTCTGACTAGTATATATCTTCCTGGGCACAAAACTTGGCAAGATGGGATCTGTGGATATTCATGGGCTGCCAAAAAAATAAAAATACCTGAATAGCTCTAGGATACTGGGAGTTACCACTCAGTTGCTGAACTCACTGAAACAGCTCTTCTACAATAGAGCTGTAAAGGAATGGAGGACTGCACTGTCTTCAACTGGTCCCCCACTCATTTAGCTGTTCAGCCTTGCTCCTCCCTACACAGTAGACCTGGAATGAAGGAAAGGGTGCCACACCCTCTGGAGTAGTTCTTCACACAAAGGTGTGGGGAGATGCACTGCTTCCTACTGTCCTTACTGAATTCCATAGATTCAGTCTCCAGAGACTTTGAATGATTGTCTTTGATAATTTTGACTAGTTTAATAGATGGCTTTCTGAGAGAGAGATTCTGCCTAAAACTACCACCATTCCTAATATGTGTGTATAGTTAAAAATACAAAAGAAGTTAAGTGAAAAGTAAGGCTTCCTCTCCTAAACATGGCCCTAGGTCTCATTCCTAAAGGCAACAACTGCTGCCAGTTTCTTACTCATACTTAGAGAGATACTCTTGCTCTATATACACAGATGATGTAGACTTTTTTTTTTTTTGGTGATTCCCTGGTAGACCTAATTTTTTAATCTGGATCATCAAGAGCTTTCAGCTGCTGGAAAATGTAGCTTCAGTTTTTGAGCATGTGACTTGCCATGACCTTGTTACAACCAAATGTGTATTGGCTTTTCAGCAGCTTCAAAGTGCATTTATAATCTTTACAGGTTAAGCAGTCTGTTCTTGCTGCGATCTTGTAGATCACCTAATTTAGTTTATTATATACTTATTGATAAAACTGTCTAGTATTCTCAGATCTAACATGGAATAAAAATTTTAAACATCAAGATGGTGATATTGTCAACATTTTTAGTAACCTCTTTTGCTGTAGTAAACTATGTATACAATGTCTGCTATGATAGATGGTGCTTTAGAAGTCAGATAGTGGAGTGGGGCTGTTAAATATTTTTTAGGTGATAAAAAGCATTGCCTTCAGATGAAACAAATTTAAAATGACAGCATTAGATTGGTTTTAAATTTTTTATTTCAATTTTTTTAACTGATATATTTAGAAATAAAGGGTACTTTATTGGTAGGTGACACTTATAGCCTTATTCCCTCATTTCAGCTCTGAGTGCCATTATCGAAACCCTTTTTGTTTTCTGGTTGATTGCTACATAGAAAAATATTGAATTATCTTCCCAAATATAATAAATTAAAGAAAATGCCAATTTTGGGAAAATAATTAAAGATTGATAGTCAAACTATTGTTTAGTCAGAGGAGAAACTTGCCGAGATTGTAGAACCTTGTTGTGATAGGAACTTCAGCTTTACTATGGTCTCTCTCCTTTTGTCTCTAGCAGCTTTCTTCATTGTTACCTAGGTATCATACGTGGAAGCTATTTAAAGCCTGAGATGGAAGGCTTTATATATTCATGAGTGTTTTTTTGTTTGTTTGTTTGGTAGTTCCCTGGCTGGGAATCGAACCCAGGCTGCAGCATTGAGAGATACTCCCTTCATGAGTGTTTTCTTGAATCAGATTTTTCTCCTCCTAATACCAGGAACTTTTGCTTTACAAATTCCTGTGCTCCCTGAAATCGGGCAACATGGTACCTCTGCTAAATCTAGCTGTGATGATGTATACTGAATGAATAGGAATTATGCTATGATGTAGTAAAATGAAGGAAGGAGTCCTAGGAAATTTTGAAAAATAGGACTCTGAAAGATTAGCCTGTGTATATGGGGAACTTGGGCCCTCAGAGAACATATCAGTCCTGAGTGGGATTGGGTCAAAGTTACTAAAAAATAAATCTCAAAAACAAAATGTTGAGCAAAGGATACCAGACATATAAAGTGCATTTATACGAAATTTAGAAACAAGCAAAACCCTTCTTTGGGATTAGAAGTCAGGATATATTTACCCTACCCTTATAAAGGTTAGTTTTTGAAAGGAGAGCAAAAAGAGGGCTTCTGGGATGTTGGTAATGTTCTATTTGTTGATCTGTGTGTTGGGTATATTTGGTATGTTTATGAACATTCATTGAGCTATACACTTATTACCTGTGTAGTTTTCTGTATGCATGTTATACTTCAATATAAAGTTAGAAAAGTAAAAGATTTGTAGTAGTTCTGCATTTATGGCTATCCTAATTTCCCATAGTTAGGAATTGGATAAATAGGGACTGGTTAAATTGTGTTATATTCTTTATACCCCTGGGGAATACAGTGTAGCTGTTTTGAGAGTGAATAATTCCATGTGTACTGACATGTACTGTTAAGTGAATAAAGGAAGTTTCTGAACATATGTCCCATTCATGTAAAAATAAATCACTATATACATATGCTTGTTAAATATATAGAAAATAACTTGAAGGATACACACTAAGTAACAGTGCTTAATCTTGAGGATTGGTTTCTGGGTAATGTGACAAAGTGGAGAACACTGAACTTCGACATAAGTTTTAAAAATATGAGCATGGGTTGTTACTCTTACGATAAAAATAAATTTAAAAAATAAATTCCAAATACTATTTTAAAGACAAATGGATTGGAGAAGTAATGTTACTATTCTGGTAAAATTAGGAAGTGTCATTAAAAGAAGGAAAGGAATTATGGAAGTAATTAGAGCCCCCCTCACAGAAGAGTTAATATACTTTCACCTTATTCCACCCCAAAGGGTAAGACGGAGTTTAATAAGCTTGAATAAACAAAGTGAATATAGACACTTGATATGAAGTAGAACTAAATTGCCTCTCCAATTGTCTTTTTAGTTGATCCAGAGTACCAGAAGGAAGCAGAACAGAGACATCGTGAATTGGCAGCTAAAGCAGGAGGATTTAATGATTTTGCAACTTTAGCTGTTATCTTCGAACAGTGCAAATCAAGGTATGTGAGTTCTGTGTACTGGAAATATCAGTTTGAACTATAGTTCCAAGATACACTTACTCTGTGACTTTAGACAGGTTCAGTGAGGATGAGGTATTTTTGTGAACATTAGTATGATTTACTATGTATGTCAGGTGATTGTTACTCAGTAGGCATTTATTATATAAGATTAGTTCTTCTCTTCTCTCCCTAAACCTTTCCTGAAAATGATCTTATAGAATTTTGGTTCTCTATAAGTAGCTTAGATGAAGAATGACTGGATATTTGTTAAAGCATGTGTATTTAAAAAGAAATCCATTTACAAATTATTTTTAAGTTCACTCAGAGGCATCTACATTAATTTGTTTTTCAAATTCTTTAAAGTACTTTTTTGGTAATTGGACAGGTCTCATACAGGGCTGACAGTTGCTTATGGGTTTCTAGTTTTGTAAGAGAAATGAGAAGGTTAGACATTCACTTATAGAAGATATTTTTGCGATATCAGTATTTTTATTTTATAGTGGAGCTCCAGCTTCATGGTGCCAAAAACATTGGATTCATTGGAGGTGCTTATTTTCTGCATTTCATGTTGAAGCTCAACTTCGAGAACTAATCAGGAAGCTTAAACAGGTGATTGTTCTAATGGCTTTTTTTCTTGAGTAGCATTTTGGCAAGACTGAGTACCAAAATTATTTAAGTTATGATATGTTCTAGTCTGGCTTGTAGGAACAGGCACCATTCCTAACTCTGTGTGAACACCAATCATTGTACTCTTTTATCCTTCTAGGAGGTTCTTTTCCTGGCCTTGGGTTGTTTCTTCATATTCCTGTTATAATCAATACTCAGCTGAACCCTTGAAGAGCCCCCTTCTGCAGGTCACTGGAGTTCTCTCTCTATGCAGTTCTCTCCTCTCCTGATCTCTGGCCTGTGAACTCTAGTCATCTTGGTCTCCCTGGACTCTCACCATTCTCCCTTTACCTCAAGTAGTTCTCAGGGTTCCACTGAGTTTTTCCTTCCCTGTGCCTTGATATGGAATCTCTCACAAGGTTGAGTAATCTTGGGCAGTTGTTGTAGTTACTTCATTTATTTCCCGTATTTCATATATTTCTCAGAAATCTCTGTCCCTTATTGCTTGATATACAGTATTTTGGAAATTATTACTTCATATGTTTTGTCCATTTTTTGGTTGTTTCAAGCAGAACAGTAAATCTCTGGTCCCTTTTACTCCGTATTGGACAGTAACAGAATCTTCAGAAATACTGATTTTTCAAAATAAAAGATTATTTTAAATTGTTCTGTGAGATTTACCACCATATATACATTCTTTCAATAGCAAAGTGATTTCCCAAGAGAGACTTTTGAAGGCCCTAAACATGAAGTACTACGAAGATGTCTTTGTGCGGGTTATTTCAAAAATGTAGCTCGAAGGTAAGCAATATGAGCTTGAGAGGTGAATGAAGAAATATTACTGTATTTGACTACAATAGTGAAATATTTAATATTAAACATTGACAGTTTGATTTCAGCTCTGTGATTATGATGACATCAATTACAGTGAATTTTTCCATGACTGTGCTTTGTGCAGGGGGAGTGGGATATTGGCGTTCAAAAGGGGGAAATCGGGAGTCTGTAGGACAGCTGTCTAGCATGGGATAGCAGTGCCTAAGTTGAATGACAAGGGTTTTTGGTGTAAAGGGATGAATCTCTATGACATGTGAAAGCCAGACAGGGTAAGGATGGCATCCCTGAGGAAGAGTAGGTTGGTGTCGGGTGTTAGAGCTTGAGCAGGATGGGCAAAGGACTCACATGGGAATTGTTTAGTACTTAGTGTCAGAGTTTGAGTGTAGTAAGAGAGGGCATCTATGTAAGGAAAGGGATAATAGCGGTGGTGATGGGAGATTGGTTAGATACAGAGGAACTGATCATGTAATTAAATATATTAAGGATAATGGTGAAGGAAGTTAGAAATACTGAAAGGGAGAAATAGAACCTTTGTGATACTGTATTGGAATTTCAGGGTATCATTGTGAACTTGTATTTTTTAACATAGATGTCTGGATAGATAGATATGAAAATAAAAATAGATGTTACCATATATACATATATAAAACGTGTATTTATATGTGTGTAAACATTTATATACATATATAATCTAGCTCTGAGATGGACTAGGAACAATGACACCATAATAACAATGAATATACTTAGTACGCAGATCCTGACTTGGAAAAACCATCTACCATATAAAGGACTCAGCATTCTTTGGAGAAATAGGACTAGGAAAGTACAAGATAAGTCCAGAACATTTTATTTTTCCAGCAAGCAAAGAAGTAATCAATCAAGTTTGAGGCTATGTCAGAGGTACACAGGAGCCAGCCTGAATAGCCCCCAACTGATGAAATATGGGAAAATTTGAATATCAAAGTAAATAATGATAGTAAGGGATTGTATAACCCATTGTATAAAATGTGAAATCGTGTGTCTGTAATCATATAAATTAATAAATAAGTAAATCAAAAGTTTAATGACAAATGGTATTATTTATATAGTTGAGCATCTCCACAAAATTCTTATTAATTACAAGGGGGAAAGTAACTTTTCAGTGGAGGAGCCTAGCAGATGCTACCTTAATCGAGCAGTCAAATTAAACATTATCAGTTATGAAACAAATCAAAATCACATTCTTCATAGGATATAATGAAAACACAGCATCACTTTTGTGATATTCCTGCCAAAGATGCATAACCTGAATCTAATCATCCTAAAACAAACTCACATTGAGGGACAGTACTACTGTATAACTAGCCTATGATCTTTAAAGGTGTCAAGATCATGAAGGTCAATGAAAAACTGGGGGAATATTCCAGAATGAAGAAAACTAAGAGAACATGAAAAGTAAAGGCCCTGCTTGATTCTGAATTGGATCCTTTCGTTTTAAAGTATATTATTAGGACATTTGATAAAACTTCATTGGGGTCTGAGGATTAAATATTAGTAATAGTAATGTCAATTTTGTTGGCTGTATCATTGTTATGTAGGTGAATGTCCTTAATTATAGGAAATGCATACTAAGGTATTTGGGAGTGATGGGACATAAATTGACAACTAACTCTCAAATGATTTAAGTAAAGATTGTGTTACTCTAAAAATATATACTGTACAGATTTATAAACAACAATTATAATGCAATTTAATCTGGATTATAGGAATATATATAAGTACTATAGGAAATCAGTTGTGATGATTGAACTAGGGCTATTTTGACAAGTTTTTGGAACAACATTTATGTAGGGAAATATAGAAGAGGATAAGAATTTGATATGAAGAACATGAATTAGAAAAATGATAGATGAAATGTTTTAATTGTCAGATTTTAGAATAGTGAAAATCATTTATAGCTTGCAAGAGAGATGTAACATAATATAAAGAACACTGTGTTTAAGTCAAAAGACCTGTGTTTGGGACTTGCTTTCACCAGCAGACATTGGCTCTGTGACCTTGAGAAGGCTAGCTAATTTTTTTGAATCTCAGTTTTGACCGTAAAGTGCCTGGCTCTGAAAACGTAAGTTATTTTGAGCCTTTATTTTGAAAACTCTAAAGCACAAATACAGTGTTATTATTAATATTACTCCTTATTAACCAGAAATGTTTTTATACTTAATTGAAATAACTATTTCAGTTGTTTCATTAATTTAGGATGAATTGGTAGAGAAGTTGTAGTGACAGATGAATAAACCTAAACCTCTATTTAAAGTGTTTTTTGTAGCAGAACATAATTATAATTATTCATTGTTTCACTTAGTGCTCTACTTAATTCTTTGTTTTACTATTAGTTATCTTTATCCTTTGGTTTTTAGATCTGTTGGGAGAACATTTTGCACAATGGATGGGCGTGGAAGCCCAGTACACATTCATCCTTCCTCAGCAGTAAGTACCTTATTTTTAATAAGGAGAAAAAATTTGTAAAGGTGTAGGAATAAGTAATATATAAATGTCTTCTACTTTTTGCTTTGAGGTTAACTTTAGATATTACATAAAGGTATTAAGTTGGTGCATGCCTCCTCCTGTTTGAAGAATATAGGGATTAATTCAAAAGTGTTTGGGTTATTAGTATTTGATTGGTCTAATGTGGAATAAGGCAGTTTATCGCGTTATCATCCTTAAATGAATTCTTTTGTATAGCTTCATGAACAGGAAACCAAACTTGAATGGATAATTTTTCATGAGGTGTTAGTTACCACCAAAGTCTACGCAAGAATTGTGTGTCCAATCCGTTATGAGTGGGTGAGAGACTTGTTACCCAAGTTGCATGAATTTAATGCACATGATTTGAGCAGTGTGGCCCGACGTGAAGCAAGAGAAGATGCAAGAAAGAGATGGACAAATAAGGAAAATGTAAAGCATCTAAAAGGTGAGTGTATTGCTTGTTCAAGTGGTACAAGTCCAGGGAACATAAATGTTCAAATTCTCATATAATTACAGAAATATTGTTGCAGGGTGTAGATTTCAACTTTATCTACTCAGAAAGGGTTGTTATGAGTCTCAGATTTAGTTATTTTGACTTTCTTCTTTCCTTCCAGTTAATCTTGTTTTTCTTAACCTCTCTATCCAACAACAGTATACAGAGGGTGTCAAAAAAATGTATACACATTTTAAGAAAGGAAAAAAATGTATTAAAATTATAATACCCAATATATGAGGTCCAACAATTTCATGAACTCATCCAAAAAAAAATGCTGCATACCTCCCTGCTGAATATCACTACCATCATCTTCAGAGTACTCCTCTTGGGAAGCTATGTTCTGATGCCACTCTTTTTCTGGAATGGCCATCAGAGCTGTCATTGTGCCCAGAATCTGACAGTTAAGTTCGCAAACTTGCCACCATGCATATACGTTGGCAGCACTGTACAAACAAAATTGGCAAGGTTATGTATGCACCTTACTGAGTTGTCTGTACAGTGTTGGCAGTGTAAACACAGTGGCAAATTCTCGAACTTAATTGTCAGATTTTGAAGATGACAACAGTTCTGATAGCCATTCTAGAAAAGAGTTCCAAAATGGCTTTAAAGGATGGTCTAGATGCTGGTGTCGGTGCATAGCTTCCCAAGGGGAGTACTTGAAAGTGACCATAGTGATATTCACTGATGAGGTATGCAGCACTTTTTCTAGGATGAGTTAACAAAATTAATTGTCTGACCTTGTATACCAGTAACAAAAGATGAATACGAGTCACATTTGACTTCTGTAAGTACAAGAGGTACTCAAAGTGGTTACCATCAGTATTTATGTGGTACATAGATAACTATATCTCTTAAAATGTGTATACATTTTTTTTAGAACCCCAGAATGTTGAGTTTTTTCCATGTACTAAAAGCTTGCATTACCCCATTGAATTTTCATAATAACCTTATGAGGTAAATACATGTCTCTACTTTGTATATGAGCCTGTACTCTTTAACTATTAGGTTGGTGCAAAAGTAATTGCAGGGGATTCCCTGGTGGTAAAGTGGCTAGGCTTCGGCTCTCAGCACCGTGGCCTGGGTTTGATTCCCAGCCAGGCAACCGCCCCCAAAAAAACTAATCGCAGTTTTGGACCATGAATTTTAAATGATTATAACTAGGCTAAAACACATCTTTATTAATTAAAATAGGAACCATTACAGTAAACACATTTTTGCCAACAAGACATAAGTTAGTTTATTCTTGTAGAGTAAAAATCTATGCTTCAGGATTCGATGAACTCTTGGGAAGCATTTTCTGCATCCTGCTGGTTGTGGAAGCGTTTTCCCTGAAAAAAGTTGTCAAGATGCTTGAAGAAGTGGTAGTCGGTTGGTGAATATGGCAAATGAGGCAAAACTTCATAGTCCGATTTGTTCAACTCTTGAAGTGTTGGTTGTGTGACGTGTGGTTGGGCGTTGACGTGGAGAAGAATTGGGCCCTTTCTGTTGACAGATGCCGGCTACAGGTGGTGCAGTTTTCAGTGCATCTCATTGATTTGCTGAGCATACTTCTCAGATATAATGGTTTCACCAGGATTCAGAAAGCTATAGTGGATCAGATCAGCAGGAGATCACCAAACAGTGACCATGACCTTTTTTTGATGCAAGTCTGGTTTTGGGAATTACTTTGGAGCTTCTTCTCATTCCAACCCCTGAGCTGGTCATCACTGGTTATCATACAAAATCCATTTTGGGCACACATCATAGTCTGAGAAATGGTTCATTGTTGTTGCATAGAACAAGAGAAGATGACCCTTCAAAACAAAGAGTTTTGATTTTCTGTCACCTCATGAAGCACCCATTTATCAAGCTTTTTCACCTTTCCAATTTGCTTCAAATGCAACAACCGTAGAATGGTTGACATTGAGTTTTTTGGCAACTTCTCGTGTAGTTGTAAGAGGATCAGCTTCAGTGATTGCTCTCAGTTGGTTGTTGTCAACTTCCAATGGCTGGCCACTATGCTCCTCCTCTTCAAGGCTCATCTTCTTTGCAAAACTTCCTGAACCACCACTGCACTCTATGTTCGTTAGCAGTTCCTGGGCCAAATGGTTGTTGTTATTGCGAGTTGTCTGCATTGCTTTACAACCCATTTTGAATTCAAATGAGAAAATTGCAAGACAGCAACAAAATGGTGGTGTGAGAGGGACCTCCAAAAAACTCTTATGGAGATTACAATTAATAAAACACCTATACATCAACACCTATACCTCAGCCAAGGACCTCTACACAATGCACCATCACAGCTAAAAAAGCCACTCGTTGCATTAAGGTACCTGCAGGCGGGCAGAGGGTTAAAAAAAGGAAAAATAAAAGGGGCAGAATGGGGACACGGCCAAGTGCAGTCTCTGCTTCGAACTCTAACTCTGGGGGAGGGAGGAGGAAGAAGGTGGCAGGAGAACACTTCAGGCCTCACTTGGTTGGAGGGACAGAGGAAAGGAGGCCACAGGCGAGGCATGAGATACCGCACCCACCTCACTTTGGCCCCAGGAGGCGCAGACTAGTTTGCAAACTGCAGCAGCTGGACTTTGCTCCGATTCCCAGAGGAGGGGGAATGACTGGGTGGTAAGGAGCCGCAGCTCCAGCCGGGAAAGAGAAGGAGGAAGGGGGCTGCGCGCACATTTCTCAGCCCAGGACGGTTTGAAAGACCAGCATACAGGACTGACCCCAAGGCTCAGGGCAGAATTTGTGTGCAGATCAAACTGAGAACAGAAAGGTGCATTCACACCCAAACTCCCTGCACAATCTCTGGAGCCTCAGGAAGAAAACAAAGCTGTGAGTGCCCCTCCCCCACTCTGCCCACCTGCAGGTATCAGCAGTGAACACCAACGAAACAGTAGCAGTGAGGGCCCAGACAGGCTGCAAAAGAATAAGAAACCAGGTAAAAGAGCTCAAACTAAAGATGGGGACAGATGACCTATCAGAAGCAGAGCTCAAAGCAACAATTATAAAAGTGCTTAAGGAACTGAATGATACAATTTTAACAGAGATAGATAGCAAGCATTAAAGAAGACTTACAAACCATGATAAAGGGCCACAGAGAGATCATGACTACATTAACTGAAATGAAGAACAGAATAAAAGTCACTACACTAGATAAAATAGAAGCGCAAAGTAGTGATTTATAGGAAAAGCCAGCAGAAGACACCCAGTCAGAACAGTCAGATAATAATAATTTCCCAAAAAATGAGGATGAATTGAGATTCCTCTGGGACTATATCAAACGAAAAAAATATCAGAATAGTAGGTGTACCCGAAGGGACAGAGGAAAAGCAAGAAATTATTTGAAGAAATAGTGACTGAAAATTTTCCTAACCTGGTGAAGGAAATAGACATACAAGTTTAGGATGCACAAAGAATTCCAAACAAGAAGATCCCAAACAGGAACACACCAAGACACATCATAATTAAAATGGCAAAAGTTAAAGAAAAAGAGAAAATTCTAAAAACAGCAAGAGAAATGCAAGTAGTAACTTATAAAGGGAAACTCATTTGACTCTTAGCTGATTTCTCACCAGAAACTTTACAGGCCAAAAGGGATTGGCAGAAGATATTCAATGTGATGAAAACCAAGGATCTACAACCAAGAATGATGTATCCAGCAAGGCTAGCATTCAAAATTGAAGGACAGATAAAGAGCTTTTCAGATAAGGAAAAGCTAAAGAAATACATCACCACCAAACCAATACTACAAAGAATTTTAGGGGGACTTCTTTTAAGATGGGAGGAGGGATGGGAGAGTGGGTAAAATAAAGGAAAGGGATGGAGAAATTTAGCTTGATTTATATATTTTTATTTTTTTAAATTTATTTTTATTGTTAGACTTATTGGGGTGACATCTGTTAGCAAGGATTACATAGGTTTCAGGCATACAATTCTACAGTGCATTATCAACTTGTATAATAAGTTCACTGCCTAATGTGATTTCTCTTTCCATCACCATATATTGAGCTTCCCCTCCCTCCTCTCACACCCCCTCCCTTTTCTCCCCTCCCTTACCCACTCATTGACAAATAAACATTAAACTATTGATTGTGTTCATTTCTTTTTTCTTTGTTGCTTTCAGTTTTATATTCCGCATATGAATGAAGTCATACAGTTCTTTGTTTTTTCTGTCTGGCTTATTTCTCTAAGCATGATGATCTCCAGGTCCATCCATTTTGTTGCAAATGGCAGTATTTCATCTTTTCTTATAGTTGAGTAATACTCCATTGTGTATATGTACCACAGTTTCTTTATCCAGTCATCTGTCACAGGGCACTTTGGTTGTTTCCATGTTTTGGTCACTGCGAATAGCGCTGCAATGGACATTGGGGTGCATAAGTCTTTGCGGACAAAGGTTTTCAAGTTTTTTGGGTAGATCCCCAGAAAGGGGATTGGTGGGTTATATGGTAACTCCATTCCCAATGTTCTGAGGAACCCTCCACACTGCCTTCCACAGTGGTTGTACCAATTTGCATTCCCACCAGCAGTGTGCAAGAGTTCCTTTTTCTCCACATCCTCTCCAGCACTCATTATTCCTTGTCTTGTTAATAATAGCTTGATTTTTAACATAAAATTGAAAGCAACAAAGAAATAAAACTCATGGACACAGTCAATAATTTAGTAATTACTTGAGGGTAAGGGGCAAAGGGGATGGGGGAGAAGGGATAGGGACACAAATATATGGTGATGGAAAGAGAACTGACTCTGGGTGATGAACACATGATACAACACATAGAAGATGTAATGCAGAATTGTACACCTGGGACCTGTGTAATTTTTACTAATCAATGTCACCCTAGTAAACTTAAAAAAAAAAAAAAAAAAAAAAAAAAGGGTAGAGAGGTTTTCTCTTGACTAAATTAAAAAATGATTTAAAAAATGAATATCACTCAGATTTGCATGTTTTCTAACATCATTTGCATGGTCATTAGCAAAAAAAAAAGTGAGAAATGCACATTAAAATGATGTATGACATAACCACATTTGAGAATGTATTCCAATATCAAATGGCAAATTTCAACAATGCAAAAACCGCAATTATGTTTACACCAACCTAATATTATGCCATACTACTTCCCAGTGATACTTCACTACTTTTATTTGGTTTAAAGATTTTGTGAATTATTATTTCAGAACATCTATTTTTTTCCTATGAAATGTTAGTCTCTAGTTGGGAGGCATAAACATGTGTGGTCCTGAACTAGAATGGAAAGCTTAATTCTCAGCTCACACATACTTAAAAGCTTTGTGGTAAAGCTTTCTGAGGCTGATTGATGGAGCAAATTGTATTATCTTTACTTAACATCATGGAAAAACAGTACGGTGAAGAATTTTGCCTACGAAACATTGGACACTAGGTATAACGGCACCACATGCTTTAATAGGGTCAATTTTTCTGACTCCTTAGGATACTGTGCTTTTATTTTTTAACCATAGAATACATGAATTCTTTTGAAAGGGCAGAATTTAATTTCCTTTTCCCCTTTAACTTTAAAAAATCAGGGCATTGTTTTCTCTTAACATTTCTAGTACTGAATCTCAAAACAAAAGTTTTACTGAATTAATTTATAATCTTTTCAGATGGAGTATCAAAAGAAGTCCTAAAGAAAATGCAAAGAAGAAATGATGATAAATCCATATCAGATGCACGTGCGCGTTTCCTTGAGAGAAAACAGCAGAGGTCCCAGGATCACAGTGACACACTGAAAGAAACAGGCTAAGCAGTGAACCCTCCAATTCAGGAAGTAGGAAAAGCAGCCAGGAAATGTGCTTCTACTTTGCCATTTGTGTCAGCACTACCAAGAGGAAGTGGTCAGCAGCTCTTATTAGCATATGAGCTAAAAGCAAATCAAAGCTCATCAATACTAATAAATGGAATTTTCAAAGGAAAGATTGGGTTGCCATAATCATAGGCAATATTATATGAAACCAATGAAAGACAGTACATGTGATATTTTCTCCTCACTTCAATTTTGCTGGCCTTAACTGGTATCAAATGCTGTCATTGAGATATTTTCAAAGAACATTGAATTGTATGTAATCAGCGTGTATTCCATTTGCATTGAAGCATTAAAAATTATTTTCCTTAAATCTCTTTTAAGGCCTTCTTGTTGCTATTAGAATAGTATTATATCAGATTATCAGGTATGTGACCATTTCCTTCAGAAGGCTGAACATAAGAGGTTTTTACTCAGCAATACTTAGATGTCTGTTTAATGCTAAAGAGCTTTATAGATATTTAGAGAAAAGACTTAATCAATTAGTAAATAAGAAAATTGCCTATGGCAAGATTCTTTGTTGAATTAATATTAATCCTTAAATTGATTTTTCTGGGATTATAAATTCCTTTTTATATAAAAGTATATTGTTTAAAACAGTAGCTATAGCCATTAACCAAAGGACAGATGATAATGTATATGTTCTTTTATTAGCTGTCCCTACATACTTTTATCAGCACCATGTATGTGGGTGTGACAGTGTTTCAAATGGCCCCTCCACCTGGCATACTCTTGCCTCCAGCTGCTTGGGTAGGACCATTTAAAGATCTGTTATGCCAATCTTGATATGGGAATTTCAAAGCAGCCAACACTACATCACCAGTGTTTCAAATTGGAACCTTGAGGCTAATTAGTATCACACTCAGGCCACATTCAACATTTGCCCACTCTGTTGTTTACTGCCTTGTATTCTAGTTATTTGTGTATTTGTTTGTCTCCCCCACTAGATTATAAGCTCCTTGTGGGCAGGGACTATGTCTTTTTCATCCTTGTATCTTTCATGGCACCTAGCACAGTGCTTTGCACATAGTAGTCACTCAGTGTTTGTTAAATAAAGCTATTAGTGTCATTAAAATTCAAAAGACAGTATAATGTGTGTTTTTAGATATTTTTGTAAAAAAAAAAAACTAAGAATCTAAATTTTTTATAGGTAACTAACACTTTTGCAGTTATTTCCTTTGGCAGCTAAACAGTTTTCTGTTTAATATTAGAAACTTGAAGCCTTTATTGAAAAATCACATGAGGAACCAAATCCATGTGTTTGTTCTTAAAATAAGGTGAGTGGTGATGGTTTCTTTGAACTTTCCCAGCATTGTCAATTGGCTCATTTTAATTTTGAGTGCCCTATTTCAGCACATTAGTCCTATCAGTTTCTCTCGTCATATATATGAATCAGTGCATTTCCTTACATATGATGGGGGTGTATATGGATTCTTGGAACGAAAGCTCTTTTATTTCAGTAAATATTTATTAAGCACATATCTCAAATCTATAGTCCATACTCGAAGTTCATTAGTTCTCTTGATAATGTTCTGTACAGTTTCCCAGTTCAGGATCTAGTCAAGAGTCATGTGTTATTTTTTAATCTGGAAAAGTTTCTTAGTCTTTCCTTGTCCTTTACATTTAACATTTTTATTAACATTTTTTACATTTTAAAAATAATACAGGCTACTACCCCCTCAAAAAAAAATACATAAAAATAAAATAATAGGGAGTTCCCTAGGGGCTTAAGGCTTCGGTGCTGGCGCTGTCAGTGCTGCGGCCTGGGTTCAATTCCCAGCCAGGGAGCTACCCACATACCAAAAAAGAAAAAAAAATTAAAATAAAATAAAATAATACAGGCAAGTTATTTTATAGAATGTTTTCAATTTGGGAATCTGATGTTTCCTCATCTCATGGTTATGCATTTTTTACTGGAATATTGCATAAGTGATAATTGTCTTTCCTAAGACGTCAAATTTGGAGGTACATGGTATTTGCCCCTTATCAATGATACTAATTTTGATTATTTGGTTACACTGGTTTTTGTTTTTTTAATCTCATTTCTCTTATAATAAGTAATTTGGGGGAAGGATACTTTGATGTGTTCATCATAAATTATCACCATCCGGGTTTATCATCAACTGATGATTCTTTGCGTGAATCAGTTTTATTCTTATGGTTGCAAAATGGTGAATTTTTCCCCTAATTCTTTCCTATATTTATTTGTTGGCATTATATTGTAAGAAAGTTTTCCTTGAGGAATTTCCAGTAAATAGATGGGTGTTAGGAACAGCATAGGTCAAGACAGAATAAGAAAATCTGAGAGAGGTGGCAAACTGTCCAGTTTATTTGGTGCATATAGTATGTATGGAAGAGTCATAGGCTGAAAATGTTGGTTGAGGACAGATTATAGAAAGCTTGGAAAGCCACACAATGGAATTTGGACATAGGAGGTCTGACAATTAAGTTCACAAATTTGCCACCGTGGACATACATTGGTGGCACTGTACAAATAACTCAGTAAGGTTTCATAACCTCGGTATATCTGTGTCTCACAGCTGTGTTCGTGTTGATGTGGTGGTCTCTTGCTGAGTGGCGTTCATTATTGTTGTTGCATGTTTTTTTGTGCTGTCGAGAGAATGTCAGAGCTTGGATTAGAGCAACAAACATACATTAAATTTCTTATTAAACTTGGCAAGAGTGGAAGAGAAATCAGGGACATGTTAGTCCAAGTTTAATGCCATGAGGATAATGCCATGAAGAAAATGGTAGTATACAAATGGATTAAATGTTTTTCTGAGGGTAGAGAAAGAAAGTGTCACTGATGAAGAGAGGTCAGAATGAACAGTAACAAGCAAAACTGACAAAAACATTGCAAATTAGCTGACTCTGAGAAGCATAGCAGACCAAGTGAACATTGATAGAGAACAGTTAGGAAAATCTTAACTGAAAATCTTGGCATGAAAACGGTGTGTGGGAGTTCCCTGATGGTGTAGTGGCTTAAGGCTTCGGCGCTGGCGCTGTCAGCGCTGCAGCCTGGATTCGATTCCCGGTCAGGGCGCTACCCGCATACCAAAAAGCAAAAAAAAAAAAAAAAAGAAAACGGTGTGTGCAAAAATGGTCCCAAAGGAGCTCACTGACGAACAAAAGCAAAGGAGAGTTGAAGTTTGCCAAGACCTTTGGAGAGGAAAGACAATGTTTTGGGTCATGTTATCACTGGTGATGAAACATGAGTATACCAATATGACCCTGATTGAAATTGTCAAAGTGCACAGTGGAAGTCAGCCAATTCTCCATGACCAAAAAAGTTCCGTCCAAATCAAGTATCAAAATGATGTTGCTAACCTTTTTTGATATCAGAGGGATTGTTCATTATGAATTTGTACCAGCTGTACAGTCAACCAAGTTTACCATTTGCAAGTGCTGAAAAGCTGTATGAAAAGGATGAAAATGGTCTGAACTCTTCAACAACTCTTGCATCACAACAGTGCACCAGCTCACACGCACTGTGAGGAAGTTTTTAGCCAGTACACTAATAATTGTATTGGAACACCCTCCCTACTCACCTGATCTGGCCCCCAATGACTTTTTTCTTTACCCAAAGATAAAGGAAATATTGAAAGGAAGACATTTTGGTGATGTTCAGAACATCAAGGGTAATACGATGACAACAGCTCTGATGGCCATTCCAGAAAGAGTTCCAAAATTGCTTTGAAGGGTAGACTAGGCACTGGTGATGATGCATAGCTTCCCAAGGGGAGTACTTTGAAAGTGACCCTAGTGATATTCAGCAATGAAGTATGTAGCACTTTTTTAGGAGGAGTTTGTGAACTTAATTGTCAGGCCTCATGTGTATACTATATATGACTATATTGGAGGGAAATGAATGACATTACAGCTTTTAAGATAGTTGTGGTAATGATGTCAAGAGGAAATAAAATTAATTCATTTTACTTGATAAGCTAGACAGTAAGTATTTTAGGCTTTTGTGCCATACTGTCTTTGTTGCAAATATCTTGCTGTTGTAGTATAAAGCCAGCCATAGATAATATATAAACAAATGGGTATGTCTGTGTTGTAATAAAATTTTGAACAATGGAATTTGAATTTCATACAATTTTCATATCAGGAAATATTCTTTTGACTTCGTTTTTTTACCACTTACGTTCTAATCCAAGGAAGCAACTTTTCATATACCTAATTAAAATTATTTCATTTGAATGAAAAGATCTTAATTTCATGAAATATCAGATTTTCCAGGTTTTTACTTTTTCTTTATAGTAGAGCTAATGGGATTGAGCATGTCAGCAATCAATAAATTAAAATTTTAATCTTTATTCTCCCAAAGATTTTTTTTTAAATTCTGACTCTATTTCAGAATTTTCTTTTTTTATTGTTAAATTTATTGGGGTGACATTGGTTAGCAAAACGTAAGATTTTTTTTTTTTTTTTTTTGTATGTGGGTAGCTCCCTGACCGGGAATCGAACCCAGGCCGCAGCGCTGACAGCGCCAGCGCCAAAGCCTTAAGCCACTACACCATCAGGGAACTCCCAAGATTTTTAAAATATCCATATGCTTGTTTGCTGTTTCTTTAACCTTAAAATATGAATACAAAACTATCTTGTAAAGCTATTGAAGATTTTTTTAAAGAAAATAATCACATTACTTGTTCAAATAAAATCTCCATATATTAATATTTCTTAACCTAATATTACTTGGTGCTCAACTAAAGCATAGGAAATGAGATGGATTAACCCAAAATATAGCCTAGAACCCAGTTTGGTGCTTTTTGTATATGGTGGTATGGTATTTATAAATGATTGTTATGCTAATTCTGGGTGTGATTATTAACATATGTTAGTGTAGGCTTCAAAATAAATATGTGGTACAATCAATAAATGCTATAATAGCTTGAGAAGTAGAGTAAATAGATTTTACTTTTTTTTTTTTGTATGTGGGTAGTTCCCTGGGCAGGAAATGAACCCAGGCCACAGCGCTGACAACGCCAGCGCCGAAGCCTTAAGCCACTACACCATCAGGGAACTCCCGAGAAGGGCTTTTTAAAAGGGTTTTGCAGTTTCTAGTCTGTAACTTAGGTTAACACTAAGTAGATGAAATGAATAATCTGAGTGCCACACATTTTTGCAGATGGAGAAATTTGAAGGTCAGCTGGAACTAGGGTTTTTCTATTATAGTGTGCAATACTTACAAACTGCCATTGCATGCCAGTTGACTATTCCATTTAGTTACTTTTCAAGAAATGGAATTTTTAAGCTCTCAGTAATGAGGAATGTAGTCTTCTCTGTACAGCTGATCTGATAAGGTTAGCTAGATAATCTGAAAATACAGAGACAGTAAAGGGCTGTCTTTATCAGATTTTTATTTTCACCCTGGAAAGCTTTATATTGGTATACCTAACCTGAAGAGACCTTTTCATTTTTCATGCCTTTTGGTGCTAATAGTGTTGGTTCAAAAAAATAAAATAAAATTTAAATCAAATATGAGGTAGTTTCATGTGAATGCTACATAGTTTTCATTACTAGAGTGTTGTGAAATAAATAGTGGTTGTATGGTTGTATACTGTGCAACATTAAACTCACAAAGTTACCTGGAATATGAGTAACCAGAAAAAGGAAATAACCAGGTTTTTGGTTCATTTTACATAATCCACTTTTATCAGTCATGATACATTGAGGTAAAGCAGTTTTAAAAGAGTAATTTCTGGTGTGTCCTAAATTTGGCACATACTCAAATCAGGCTATATTTGCAATAAGATTCATACTGCTTTCCCCATAGAAAACATTTTTCCTAAGGATTTTAACATTGAATATTTAATTTTTCATTTTATGTACTGAAAAGAGTTTGTTGACCAAGTAAATTACATTATACTTCCTTAAAATTTTATTATTCAGTTAACCAAAACTTTGTTTACCAAATCTCAGTCCTCACCATTCTGTTCTGAAGTAGAGTTTATTACACATATCATAACAAGGATGCATAGGTACATTGCTACTGGTTGGACTATCCCTGGAGTGATTTAAGATTACTGAGAGAACATGTTTATGGGACATGCCTTGTTTTGAATTGAAGACAGTAATAAATCCAGGAAGTGAAAAGAGGCAGTTCTACATATTTAGAAAGGAGAAAAAAAAATAGCTCATAATCATTCCCATACCCTGAGACTTCATTCCCCTTCATTCTGTAGATCCTCTCAAGCTTCTTGTGACTTTTGTTTTTGGTGTGAAAAGGATGTGAGGTGGCATCTGACTCCCTATTGATCAGCAGGGTTATAACTCTCCTGGGGTTTTCTGTCCACAGTGTTCTTTGGCACTGTATTTGAACCAACTTTCCTGAGATGACTTTTTAAGGTAATGTTATGAGCCACTTGAGTCCTCTGCTGGGATCTGATTTAACCTTTAGAAAATATGGGAGAGGCCAATATAATAAGACTATAATAGATTCCAGTTTATATTCCAACAGGGCTAGTGTGGGCTATTCAGGTGGAACATGCTCAATCCTGACACAGAATAACTTTTCACTATAGATTTTATTGACATCTTTGATACATTATAAAATTGTCTATAATAAATTAGGTTTGAGGCAAGCCTGAGTGTATGATATTGAGTACAAGTTTGAGTCCATTTCATTCTAAAAAAGGCCGTAAAATTTTTTTTCTTGCTTTGTTGTTTCTTTTTGGGTGAGCTTTGCCTATAATCAATGCCTATATAGTGCTAAAATAAAGTGGGCATTGTATGTTGACTAATGCCTGAGCCACTTTCTGTGCATTTGATGTACTGCCCTTGATCTATCTAATCCTGTTGGGATTCATGTCATTGGCCATAGGGGGCTGAGATGTTTCAAAGCTGCTGTTTAAATGGTAAAACCACTTAATCTTATTAGGATAACTGCTAAAGTATATCCTGTTTGGTTTCATTAAAATCTGAATTTTAAATATTTGGTACAGTAGGTTTGGTTTCAAGTTCTGCTTTAAAATTAATCTAAGTGTTTGAGAAATGCCTTCACTTTGTGGCTCTTGCAATGCAGCTAGCTCATGCTGTTTTTAAAAGGTCAAGTTAAACAGCAGGGGCCTTAATTCAGGGGCTGCTTGAAGATGAACAACTACAGAGGAATCATTCTACAATGAAAAGTTTTTCTGAGGTGTCATTCTCATTGGTGGTAATATATATTATAGTTCTGGCATAAAATATAAAATAGTTTCTGAGAAACTGGCTCTCCTCAAAATAGATGAGCAATGCAATTTTTGCTAAGGGTGCTTGCTGTGACTCAGAGCAAGGACCTACTATTTATTGAATATTCTGCTAAAAAAATAGCTTCAAATAGAAAGAACTTGACCATTTATTTTTTAAACATGGCTACCTTACTAAAATATTTTCTGAAACCAAAGGATGATGATACATTTATAGTAGTAGTCTTATTAAAAGACTTGGTTATACTTATGGAAAAAAATAACCCCCACCATTTGTCTTCTGGTTTATTAGGCTATTTATTATCTTTTCTAACTTGAAATAGTACCTGAAAACAAAGCTGTTCAAGTTACTGCTGAGATAGCTGTTAACAGTGACTCAGCCTCTAGGGCTTCTAAAGCAAGGATTTAACAATCTTTTTTTTTTTCCTGCTTCTGCAACATTAACAAGAACAGCATACTAACATACAAAGCTCTCTTATTAATTACCTCAGCCAAAATTATTGATCTTTAAAATGCATAGTTTTGGTTTTTAAATTTTTATCATCTGGACCATTTTTTCTCTTGAAAAATTTTGGATTTATTTGAAGGATACAGTGTTAAAAATGAGCTGGCATATTGTAATTGATTTTTCTTCTCCTTAAATGAAACCTATTATTCCTTAGATTTCTGTGTGTAATGACACAGCAGTCACTTTAACACAACCTCAGTGCACTTCTGGTTAGATGAGTGGTTCCCAACCTTTTTCCACTTTTGTACCCCTTTTAAACCCATTTCTATAATTTGTACCCCTTGTTTTTAAAAAAGCTCTGTTTAAAAACTGACAGTTTTGGGGTTCCCTGGTGTGTAGTGGCTAGGCTTCGGCGCTCTCAATGCCACGGCCTGGGTTTGATTTCCAGTCAGGGGACCACTGAAAAAAAAAAAAAACCCAAAAAAACAAAAAACTGACACTTTTGTTCAGTGCCTATCTTTTTTTCTTTTTGCTTTTTGGTATGTGGGTAGTTCCCTGGCTGGGAATCAAACTCAGGCTGCAGCGCTGACAGCACCAGTGCCGAAGCCTTAAGCCACTACACCATCAGGGAACTCCCCAGGCAATTTTTTTTTTTTTTCAGTGCCTATCTTAATGTAAAATAGTAGAGATGAGGTAGTAAGGAAATAAAAATTACTACACTAAAAGTACAAATCACAGATTTAATTTTACAATATTTGTAGCACAGTTAAATATTGATAATGATCAATATTGATAAGTAACAAACTTAATTTATTATAAATAATATTTATCTGTGTTATTGGAAAAGTCTAATTGTTAGGCAGATCACCAGCCAATTGAAACATTGTTAGTGAGATCATTGAGCTTGCATTGATGCACTTATTTTCTTGAAGTCAGGTTCAAAAGATGGCAAGGTATAGTCTTAAATCTGGATTTGCTCTGAGCTTGTTGTGGTACTTATTTTTTATGGAGGTCTAAGAAGAAAAAGCTCTCTCCACTAGTTCAGTATTGGTAAATGGCAAGAGGTATTTGAGTGCTTTCTCACTGAGATGTTCATATTCCTCACTGACATCTACCCAGAAGGTAGTAAGATGCTTTCTTTTAAAATCAGAATTTAAAGAAAAATTGGTTGAAAGTTCAATTAACTGCTCTTTTTCATTGATAGTTTAGCTTCTTTGAAGAATTTTTCATTGAAGGGATCTGCAATCCAGTTGTTTTGTTTTCCATGTTGAGGGAAGTTCTTACAAAATAGGACACTTGAAGGGAGTTCCCTGGTGATGTAGTGGCTTAAGGCTTCAGCACTGGCACTGTCAATGCTGCGGTCTGGGTTCGATTCCCAGCCAGGGAACTACCCACATACTACAAAAAACCAAAAACAAACAAACAAGCAAAAAAGACACTTGAAGACCTTCCAAGTGACTTACAAGTATTCTCTTTCATGTTTTGGGATAGGGGCAAGTCATTCTCAGTTAAGTTGTGCAGTTTCAAAAACTTTAGGCTGACCTTTTTCAATATACATGGTTTCCAAATGTCCAGTTTTTAAATAATAGACTCCATTTTGTCGGTTACTTTGAACATAGTGATTGAGCTGTTTTGAAGTCCCAAGTTGAATTTGTTTATTTCTAGAAAAATATCCGATAAATATGCAAGACTTTGAAGCCAATCACTGTCCTGAAAGTTTGGAGCAAGAGGGAAACAACAGTCTTCAAAAAATACCTGGACTTCATGTCTAAGTTCAAACATCTGTGTAAGTACTTTGCCACGAGATAGCCACCTTACCTCTGTATGCAGAAGGAATGTGCTGTGAATGCTGTTCATTTCTTCACACAGTGCTTTAAACAATCTGGAGTTTCATGGTTCTGATTTAATAAAATTTGCAATTTTTACAGCCTCATCAGGAATGTCTTTCAGTTCTCTAGGAAAAGGCTTCGATGCAAGACTTTGTAAATGCAGCAGTGACTCCATGGTACATAGGAACTACTTCTTGAATTTGGCTACAAAGTCCTATAAAACAACCTGACATAGCCTTGCCTGTATCAGTGCATACACCACTACAATTCAACCAACTAATGTCCTTTTCAATGAAATAGCCATTGATTACATTACAAGTACCTGTGGTACGCTTTGTCAGTGGGTAACAAAGCAAGTTTTCCTCAATTTCCTACCAAGTATCTCATGATGATGAGCAAAATAGATACCTATACTTTGCTTGACTAGGATGGAAAAGAATTTACTTTCCTAATTCTATCTACTATTACAGCTTCAAAATCATCAGACATACTAATTCATCTAGACATTGTATTTTTTGAAAAAGAGATAGTGTTAATTTTGCAGACATGTTCTTCCACAAACATACAAAAAACCCCAGTATGCTTAATACAAGAAGAAATGAAATCTTCAGCTATGGTGTTTTTTTGTTTCGTTTTGTTTGTTTTTAACCACATTTAGTTATGCAATAAGCAATACAGTGTGAAGCTGCAACTGCATCCTCATTGTTTGTCTCTCCTGACATCATGTGTGAAGTTAACAGTTGGATGCCTTTCTAAGTGTCAAAAATAATGTATTTTTTTGTTTTTATACATAGGATGTTTAGATTCTAAATGTCACATTAGTAGAGAGGGTTTCATGCAACTGTTGGATAATATTTCCCCACACACAACACACAGAGGCTTAGGACAGTCATCATTCCCTACAAATGAGCACCCATATTTAATATACACTTAAGAGTATTTCCTTTCCTTCTTTGTAGTATTTGAGGCATGCACCTTTTTACTGTCTCCGGTGTGGGTGTACTCAGCTGTGGACACGTCTTGAAAGGTACTTGGCAACGGGTTATAATCCACATCATTTGGGGGAGAGGGGGGTAGTTCCCTGGCTGTAGAGTTGAGAGCGCTGAAACCTAGCCACTACACCACCAGGGAATCCCCCATTTTCTTTTTTAACCATTCCTGTTTTCAACTGCTGATCCTTAACTGACATGCTTAAAAATCACTGACAATAACTGAAACTGTGTTAAACATTAGATTAAAAAACTACTTGAAAATAATCACAAAGACAACACGCTTGCTTTTACTCAGTCATTAACTAAACTGATCAAACAGTCTGGCTACGGATGTAGTTATATGTTTTGGGAAGATCTAGAAACTTCGCAATGGGCTGTTATGAAACTGCGTAATGACTGGTAGAAGCGGTTTGGGGGAAAGGTTCATAGGCACACCCTCACCAATCTTCATTCATTAATGTGATCTAATTTTGAAGTATCTCCATTAATGGTGATTCAAATTTAACATTTATTGTTCCATAACTAATATTTTGCATTTTTTTTACTTGTTTTTCTGGCATTACTGATTATTTTTCATGTACTCCTGAATGGCCCTAGCAGGTACCCTCCAGTGTACACATACCATCGCTTGGGAACTAATGGGTTAGATAGTGCACACCAAATATCTAGGCTAAAATCAGTTGCTTCAGGGATTCTGAATGACTTAAAATTACACAGGTCTATGTGAAAATACGAGATGGTTATTAATAAATTTGGTCGCTTGTTCATGATATAAGGTATCCCAGATTCTGATTGGAAATATTTCTTAAGGTACAGCTTTTACTTGTAATAAAACAGTAACTCCTTTAGATTTTTACACTTGATCTTAGCCCAAAGACTGAGAAGTGATCCTTTAGATTTTTAATTTAGAATTTGTCTACTTCCAGGAAGGACTGAAAACTGCTACTATTAAACTGGCATTAGGAAGGTCATTTCAAATGTTGCAGAATACAGAACATCCTCAAGTATTCAGCTTAACAAAACAATGCAATTTTGCCAAGCATAAATATTCACTCTTATGACATGGTGGCAAGGCTTTGCTTTGCAGAACATTCTCGGTTCTGTTTCTTACCTGCCAAAGATTCTTCCCTCATCCTCAGAATGTGAGATATATTTTGGGAAAAAGCATTAATTTAAATGGTGAAGCAAACCACTCTAGGCAAAACTGCTTAACACCCACACTCACTATATACCTAACAGTTTTCTATGTTTAACTGGAAAGCGCACCAAAAATCATTGTATACTTGAGTTTTTCCTCAAGATCTTGCTGGGAAAATAATCACATCTCTTATCAAGATGAAAAAAGCACAGAAATTATTTTGTCCTTTATGGTGTTTTTGCTATTATGTACTATTACAGCTTACAATTTAGCAATAAAGTACCGGGAAGGTTATTAATCGTTAACAAACATCATAGATATATTAATGCTGTTAAAAGACACAACACTCCAGCTTTGAAGCACTTACATTCCCAAACACTGCCAATAATTAATCCCTTTCTCCAAGAGTGTACATTAGTCACACGGAGGCAGAATTTTAAGGTTTTACAAACTACCCTTAACCTAATTATCCAAATCTTTGAGACTCATTACTTTTGTATGAGTTTTGTCACAAAACTCCCCTGCTACAATTTCGGTCCAATTCTTGTGTGTATTTAACACAAAATTATTACTAAGATAGACCCATATATACCAGAGTTGTCAGGAAAAAAGAAAAGTCATAAATGCCTGTTTTTCTTTTAATTTTTTTAATTCATTTTTATTGTTAGACTTTTTGGGGTGACAACTGTTAGCAAGTGCCTGTTTTTCTTATTACATGACTGGATACTTTCTGGACAGCCCTCGTATGACTGCCAAAATGTCCGCAGAAACATTAAGAAAAACTATTCAAAGGCCAGCTTGAGACACTTCAGAAATGGCCTTCACTGTCCTTTGAACGCCCAAAGAGACTGCTAGCTCCAGTTACAATACAAGGGTGAACTTCTCCAACCGTCAGAAGGGCGTGCATAAGGGCATGGAGGATTTTAAACTCCATTTCACTCCCACCTCCCTGGGATGTAAGAAAACACCCACTATATGAAACTCGGCGGGGGAGGAGTGCTGCAGCCAGCTGCCAAGAGAGCGCTCTGCAGGGAGGCCGTTTTCCTGAGTCACGCAGAGGGCGGGAGGCTGGGCCCATCTGCCCACACTACGTTCTGTTCGTAAGGGATTCAGTTTAAATAGGTAGGACCCACAGGAGCAAGGAGCAGCACCACTATTCCTCAAGACGGCCCAAAGGCCACCGAAACTCCCAGGGGACTCCACATTGCCCTAGAATTCGTTCTGCATTCTGGCAGCAATCAGCCAACCCTTCCCGACCAGCATCACGTGCACCCGGAAGTACGTGGGTGGGACCTAAAGCACCCACGGAAGTGACGTCGGTCGCCCCTAGTCGCATGATGTGGCAAAATGCAAAAAAAAGGGAGGGAGGGAAAAGCAGGAGGCTGGCGAAAGTGAGGAGTCCAAAAAAGTAGTCCCTTCGCTCCTTCTAGTTACCCTCGTGTCGCAGCAGTAAGCGAGTGCCTAAGCGCATTGCGTCCCGAATTCCTGCGCCCGCTGCATCGCGGCACTCCGTGGAGGGGTACATAAGACGGAGGGGGTGAGGTGACTTGGGCGGAGTTCTATCTCCGGAATCCCTCCGCGGGGCTCAGCCGTTTCCGGAGTCTGCGCTGCGCCCGGTTCCGCCATTGCGGCTCTCTCAGACCCTGGAGCCTCCGCCCCCGACCCGAGCTCTTTCGTCTGCCTGCCAGTTTCCTGCGTCCCGGGAGAGTACCCTGCTGAGCCCAGCTTCCCCCCCTCCCCTTTCTCCTCCTCTTCCTTGGAGAGTCCGGGCAGCCACTTCCCCGCAGACCCAGTGACAGGAGGAGACCAACCCCCGACAGCGCCATGGCCCAGATTCTGCCAATTCGTTTTCAGGAGCATCTCCAGGTGTGGCTGGTCCCGGGCTGGTGAGGGCTGTAGAGAGGGTGGCAAAAAGGAAGAAAGCTGGAGCCTGGGCCCAAGCAAAAAGCAGGATCGGAGGTGTTGGGCCGAGGGTTGGTGTCTGGAATAAAGGGAGGATGGGGACGCTATCTTGAAAAGCTTAAAGGGTTAAATGATGTGGGGTTTGGATGGAAAGGACGAGAGTTGGGGTGCAAAGTGTAGCGAGGCCATTCTTGGGTTGGAGGGCCTCTTTACGCTTCCTGGACATCAAAAACTGCGCATACTAACTCCACCCCCCTCCCCGATTTATTCAGTTCATTCATTTGGGTAGGTTGGAGAAGGGCGGGGGGATTCTCCGCGTTTCTTCCGGAGCAAGGATCGCATAGCATAGGTCAGTGTAGGGCTGTCACCTCCCATTGCTCTTCTCTTTCCTTCAACGTGTCTGCTCCCAGGAGTTGTAGGGCGGGTGGGATGGGGAGGAGCAACCTTTTTCTTCCTCCCTTTGTGGCTCTCGGCTGAGAAAGGCACCTTCCCCTGGGGATTGGGGGAACGGCGGGGGCTCGCCTCTTGCCGTGACCGAGGCAAAGGGAACAGAAGGTCACTGAAAGAACAGGAGGATAGAATGGGGGAACGTACAAGTGCTGTCCCGAAAGTATACAGCCATCTAATATGAAAGATAGAGGCATTTGTGGCTGGATTTTTTTCCGGATAGCCCTGGTATTTCTCAAGGCAACGTCAGTCTGAGTGCGTGGGGTCAAGGTCCCTAGGGGAAGTCACCTTTTTTTACCTTTCTTGATTCTCTGGAGATGGTGTGGCTCTTAATCGCCTCTGTAGTTCTACAAGGTAGGAAGAGTTATTGAGAGGTTAGCTTGGGGTCTTCAGGAGTCTAGCAGGTAGTTGTCGGCATGATTGCCTCCCTCAGGATTGCGTGAAATTAAACCAAACCCTGAGGATATAGAGCACTCCTGCTGGGAGATATGCGAGGTTATTTGGTCTGTAATTGGCTTTCTTGTAGTAGGTTCTAGAATTCTTCCCCATGGTGCATTATCCTGTAGGCAACATACTGTCATCTGGCAGCATGCCCATGGAGGGCGCAGGCAGGTGATCATTGGAAGGCTTAACTGACTGAATTAAACCTTTTCTGAGCTTCTCATTTCCAGGGTTCACCAATCCTGTTTTCACTTTGGCTGAAATAATTTATTCATATTAACTTGCTTTCTTCCCAAATACACCTTAAAGAGTCCTTTCTCAGCTCAGTCTTTTGGAGGGCAAATTTCATAATGGTAAAAGGTATTGTGGTTTCACAGGACACTGATATTAGTAACCTATTGGACACTGTACCACTGAAAGTTAATTTTACTTACTTTTTCCCATTGGTATACATAAAAGATTCTGTTAATAAAAAGATTTAATAGTTAGGCTATTAGTAACATAATTTCACATTTCTTTACAAGTATTATCACCTTTGCATCATCAAGGAATTCTGTTCCTTTAATTCTTGAAATGTAATGAATAATTTATTACTCAAAAAATTAGTTAAGTAATGCACTTTCTTCTTTCATCTATGGTTTTCATATAACTTATCTCTGAAGCAATGCAACACTATTTTACAAAAGGTTAAAAAGTGTTAAATGACAGTAGATACAGAGAAGTTATTGTTTATGCTCAATCTAAGTTTTAATTGCTGTGGTTACATCTATTAAAGTGGGGTATACATTAATGTGGAGATTTAGGAAAGTAATGTTCTTAGGTGTGGGGGAAAACAAGCTCCTCACACTAAAGTGCATCTGGTGTGTAGTCTTTTTGCAGACAGATATTTATAAAATTATACACGAGAAGTAAGTACAGTTGCTGTTTACAAGGCAAGAGATATAGCCCAGTAATAAGTCTTATTTCTGGACTAGTGATGGTTTGAGCAATAGCTTTTCATTTCTATTGAAGAGGAAACAAGAATTGTTAAATAATTCCAAAGATTGGATTCCAATCATGTCATTAATTGAAGACATATAATATGGGTCTGATATCTAAGGGATTCAGAATTTCAGCAAATACTTGAGCAAAGCCATTTCTTTCTCAAATAATTTGAAGATTTGAACATAAAGCAGATTTGCAAATATACTTCAATAATTTAGTCATTCCTTTTTTATGGAGTAACATGCCATTGCCTAAACTTAAGCTTTCTACTGTGACTGTATGTTCAAACTGATAATGATTAATTGCACAAAGAGCCCCAGTCATCAACCTCTTCCAGGGTAATATCCTCCTGACTTTTTTTAATCCCTTCCTTTTTTAAAATTTAAGGATTATTTTAATTGGCATTTTAGGTCTGACTTCTGAGTCCCTGCCAGTTTGCTAAGTAGCAGAAAACTTTCTGGAACACTTAGGATAAAAATTGGGAACAAGAATTGAGGAACTTAAATGTAGAGTTAGCTTGTGAAAGCTTCAAAAGGTGAACTGTAAATGGATGTATTTTTATATCATATGACTGCTTTAGCCAACTCAAGGATCTGTCATCAAGGCTTGGAACTCCAGCAAATAAGTGTTAATATTTTAAGTTATGAAGGATTTTGTTTTCTTTTTTAGGATGTTTAGGCTAATAGCAGTCAATAGATGAGTGCACGTTTGAGCAAGACATTACGAGACATTGCTAGAGTTTCAGATTCTGAAACAAAAAATCCTAGGCCACATATTAAGTGTTTACTGTAATTCTCAATTCTTGATGCATTAAGTATCTTTATGCCAATTGACATATTTCATTGTTTCCAGGGTTCCTTGTGTCTGCAGTTAAAAATCTCCCCACTGTTTTTCCTTTGATCCATAAACACAGGCATGGAATGTTTTGAGTTGAAGTTAGAGGTTATTAATATGTTAGTTTTGGTTTGAAAAGAAACAGCAAAGCTAAGTATTACTGGGATATGGTATACGAGGGCTGTATGGAAAGTATCTAGCCATGTAATGTGAAAAGTGGTGGCATTTAGGGCTGGATTTATTTTTCAGACAGCCCTTGTCTGCTTAACTGTACTGCCTAGAAGAGGCATACTGCCTCTTATGCTGCAATCTACCCTGGGAATAGCTTCCAAGATTAAGATTACTCATGTTTTTCAGAATTTTTCTAATGGTCAATTTATTTGGGTTAAAAGGGTGTGTGACTAATTGTAGTGACTGCTTTCACTCTTTAGGAACTACTTTAAGACATGGAACTGTGTGTGTGTGTGTGTGTGTGTGTGTGTGTATCTAGAACCTCAGTCATTTTCATTTTAGTGTGCAGTGAAATACATGATTTCACGAACCTTAACCTATGGTATTTGAATTCTATATAACAAGATGTTTTTTCTAGCATTGTTATTGATGTTTTTGCTTTGTGAGAGTCACTGTCCAATAGAACTTTCTTTCATAGTGTAAATACATAGGAATATGGAGCACTTGAAATGTGGTTAGTATAACTGAGGAACTACGCTTTTACTTCTTTTTTTTTTTTAAAGTAATTTAAACAAAAGTACTAATAGCCACATGAGGCTACTAACTATAACATTGGACTGCACAATTATAGGCCATACTGATAAGCTTTGTGAGAGTGAAGATTTATCTGACCACCCATATTTATTTAGAACACTTTGTTAGCTAAAATTAAAATGTTCATTGTTTGAAAGTGTTAATTGAATGCTCTTTTGGCAAAGTGGTGATAATGAACTATGATAGTGAATAGAGGGAGCAGTAGACTGCTTGTGAGAGCCTGTTATATCCTGCAAATGTGGCTAGGTGCTTTCCCTTTTTCACTTAATCCCTGCCCCCATCCTCAAACTGTAGAAAGGGAGACTTAAAGTAGTTCCCAAGGGAACACAGTGTCAGAAAAGGATTTGAACCTAGGTCTTCTGACACAGAATATTTCAAAGAAAGAGTGATTGACCTTAAAAGGAGTTATACAGTATCCTAATGAGCTTTTTTGTTGTTGTTGTTGGACTTTGCTCCAAGAAGTGTCTTTCCTGCTGGTTTAAAATGTGATTAATGATATGTTATAGTAGACAGATTAGGGACTTGGGAGTTGTTGAGACCACTGTTGTCCAATAGACAAATAGTAAGAACTACATATGGAATTTTACATTTTCCAGTGGCCATATGAAAAGTAAAACACAGGTGAAATTAATTTTGGTACGTTTATAAAACTCAGTACACCCGAAATGTTACAGTTGTACCATATACTCAGTATGTTTTCAAATGAGATGTTTACATTCCTTTTATTGGGTACTGAATTTTCAATATCTGATGTGTATGTTACACTTAGAGCACATCTCAAGTCAGACCCTGTTTTCACTGGAAGTATTTGATTTGTATTTAGCTTTCATAAAATTTACAGTTGGAAAAAGCAGGTTTGCATATCTAGGTTATTCCAAACATAACTTAAGTTTCCCATAATTAATTAGTAACTTTAATTTATTTTTAAATTTTTTCACCTGTCTCACCCACCACTCCACATCCTCTTCCATCTAACAACCATTAGTTTGTTTCCTATATGGATGACTCTGTTTCTGCTTTGATTTTTTTTTTCTTTTCTTTAGATTCTACATATAAGTGAGCTCATATGGTATTTGTCTTTCTCAGTCTAACTTATTTCACTTAGCATAATAACTTCAAGTTCTATCCGTTGTTATTGCAAATGGTAAGATTTCATTTTTTTTTTTAATTGCAGTAACTTTAATTTTTTTTTTTTTTTGGTTGGTTCCCTGATTGGGGATCGCACCCAGGCCACGGTGTTGAGAGTGCCAAAGCCTAGCCACTACACCACCAGGGAACCCCCCACGAAGTAATTTTAATTTTAATTAATTTAAATTTTAAAATAAATTCAAGGGAGTTCCCTGGTGGTGTAGTGGCTAGGCTTCGGCACTGTCAGCGCTGAGGCCTGGGTTCGATTCCCAGCCAGGGAACTACCCACATACAAATAATAATAATAATAATAAATAAAATAAATTCAGTCATAGTAAGCACATTTCAAGTGCTATCACATGTGGCTTGTGAAATGTGGCTACAGTATTGGAGAAATCTGGGTAAGACTAACCTCTTTTTTTTCTCTGTAAGATAGGTAAATGTACTGCCTGTGAAGGTCTGAGATCATGTGTGTGAAAATACTTGTTTTTAGCACTTCCAGAGCATTAATTGTTAGCCATGTAATTTTTGTCAAGAACGTTTATGCAGGTACTTCTAAACCAGTGGTTCTCAACCTTCCTAATGCCGCGACCCTTTAATACAGGTCCTCATGTTGTGGTGACCCCCATAAAATTATTTTTGTTGCTACTTCATAACTGTAATTTTGCTACTGTTATGAATCATAATGTAAATATCTTATATGTGTTTTCCAATGGTCTTAGGTGACCCCTGTGATCGGGTCGTTTGACCCACAAAGGGGTCGCGACCCACAGGTTGAGAATCGCTGCTCTAAACCAATGACACAATCTTTTATTTGCAGACCTAGCTTTTTATGGTTCATAAATATTTGGTACCAACCTAAGATTTTCTACCACAAATCAGCAACTGTGTTAGACTAGGGACACAGTGGTGAACAAGACTGACTGCAGCTTGCATTCATGTTTGCATTGATTAGTTGACAAAGGTTGCTATCCACATATAATGCAACTGTGGATATCATTGAATGCTTCATATTGGGTAGAATTTAATACAAATATTAATATACAAAATCGATCCTGCTCTGAAACTGTGCCCAAAGAAAGAATTTTAAAATCTTTTATTATATCCCATGAGCACACATTGTGTACCATGGGTACATTTTTAAATTAGTGTTCCTTATATATATTTGAGATACCTAATTATATCTGGTAAAATACCCAAGTGGAATGCCAGTCAGACCTTTGTTCATGTTGTTATATATGTCCTATAAGATGATAGTTTTGAAGTATTCTCACTTAGATGGAAAATAAGTTTGTTACTGATAGATATTTTAGTCCTGTATATTAGAATGAGGCTACTTTTCTCTTATTTACATATATGCCATGCTGGCGCTACTTCATAAAATCTCTTTGTAAACCATAGCAAAGTCTATAGCTCTAGGTGTCTTTTTTTCTCCCTTCTTGGCCAAGTGCCAGTGGCTAATGCTCTTAACTTGAAGGGATGACAGCAGGCTTGGGTTTGAATGTATTATGCAAAACCCATCTGTCAGACTTGAATTTTGTGTCTCCTCTTTTGTGTTATGAAAGGCATAATTTAAGATATTTTGCCCTAGTTTTGAGGGAATAACTATCCATCAAGTCTTAATTGCCCTGAAAGCTACAAGATCAAAATAAATATATCTTTATAGCTGTTTGAGTACCTACTGTGTGCCAAGAACTGTGGTAGATATTTTATGTCCGTGACCTCATTTAATTAGCAAGATACTCCTTTCAAGTTGGCAGGATTAGACTTATTTTGCAGGTAGAGAAACCACAGTTCATAGCAGTTACCTTGTGGAGTCACACAGCTAAGGAATGGGTGGTCAGACTTTAATATTTGTTCTTTTTTTATTGTGGCACATTGCCTCATATGTGAATTATCTGCATTATTTGAACTGTGAAATATACCACAATTTGTATCGGTGCTGTGGTGTTCTTTGATGTACACATTCTACTAGTAGTTAGTTTGTCTGTAGGTCAGTAGTTTTTATAGTATGAGGAAAGTAGTGGGCCGTGAACCAACATATGATTTTCTATGCCTTGAATCAAGCTTGTCCAACCTATTACCTGCGGGCTGCACGTGGCCTAGGACAGCTTTGAAAGCGGCCCAACACAAATTTGTGAACTTTCTTAAAACATTATGAAAATTATGCACGGATCTTTTTTTTTTTTTTTTTTTAGCTCATCAGCTATCATTAGTATTAGTGTATTTTATGTGTGGCCCAAGACAATCTTCTCTTCCATTGTGGCCCAGGAAGCCAAAAGGTTGGGCATCCCTGCCTTAAATGGTTATTTGATGATTTTTTCAAGAGCTTTATCCAAGTTCCTAATAGAAAATTGTGCAGAATACTTGAGACCAGGTTAATTTGTAACCAGGAATATCTCTATCCTTCTCATAAGGCTTGAACCTTCAACTTCTCCATAAACTTTTCCTTAATGACAAGAGAATAAATGTGTTCTAGTCTTAAGCCACACATGCTTTCTATTTTACTAGATTATTCACTCTCTTGTATTTATACTAATGTAAAACTTGAATAGAACTCAAGGAAGACAGTTTTGCTTGGGGGAGGGAGAGGAAGAAAGTGGGAGTAAAACATACTTGCTTAGTTTGAATAGCATAACCAGAGGAGAAAATAATTACAAACTTGTAGGATTGTGCTTTGGAGGCAAAACTTTGAGTAATATTAGTACTTCCTGATCTGAATCATTGGGTAAATAAGGACTTTTCTTTAAGTTCTTAAGTAAAGCAAATTTTAAAGCTTATTTCTGAAAGAATAGAAAATTTGTCCATTACAATAATTTTACCACATTAAATAATTTAAATTCTGCAGTGTGCTGTTATGGAAAATATCTCAGGTATTTAAACTGTCTTTTTAGCTTTTCTCAACTTCCTCATTTATTAAATTAAAATAATACTTTCTGGCAGTCGTAAAGTTAGACTGTAGTATGTGTTTGTGTTTATCATAATAGCCCCATAATAGTCAATATAGGCACTCAAATATTAGTTCTGGAGAGGAGTCTCTGTTTATCCAGTTGAGTTGAACATATATGCCATGCTGAAGGAAGAAACTACCACCTACCCTGTTATTGAAGCCAACATGTTGCAATTACACCAGACCCTCTTCTTCGCCTTCTCCTTTTCTACACCTAGTCCATTTCTGGAATAGGGAAGGGAAGAACTCTCATAGTGATAACACACTGGGAGTCCTTGGCATTGCAGTTTTTGATGACCCCCATCTATTGAAAAGGTTGGAATCTTAGAAGATGAAAAAATGGGAATTGGGTTGAGAGTTGTTCTCATCTATTTTTGACCAGCTGCTCATCTAAGAAAGAGGGCATAAGAACCACCAAAGTGGACAGAATAAAGCCAGAGACCATCCATATACACTCACCTTGGCAGAGAGCTGACTTTGGATAGATCTCATTATTTGAAATCATCTAGATTGGTAAAAGGTACATTTAACACATCTAATAATTATTTCTCTCTGTATGGCCTCAGCAATTACAACTGTTGGATGCTACAGCAAACATTTTAAATATCTCTCAAAAAGCAATCTATAGCTGGAGGAAATGATGGGAGGGTGGAAGGTGACAGTGCCACAAACGGATAGGCCTGGGGAACTTTTAGTACCTTGAATTAAAAAAAAATCTGAACAAACAAAACAGAAACAAATTCATAGATATCAGAACATTTTGATGGTTGCCAGATGGGAGGGGGATTGGCAAATGGGTGAAAAAGGGAAGGGATTAAGATGAACAAATTGCCAGTAATAAAAACAGTCACAGGGATGTAAAGTACAGCATAGGGAATATAGTCAATAATATTGTAATAACTATACGTGGTGCCTGGTGGGTACTAGATCAATTGGAATGATCACTTCATAAGTTACATAAATGTCTTACCACTATGCTGTACACCTGAAATTAATATAATACTGGATGTCAGCTGTACTCAAAAAAAAAAAAAAAAAAAAACTTTCTTTAAATCTACAAGCATCCAAGGTGCACCCTCTCTAACCAAGAACTGAAATCAATCATTGGTTTTTGTTTTGTTTTTTTGCTTTTTTTGGGGGGGATGGTTCACTGGCTGGGAATCGAACCCAGGCCACAGCCTTCAGAGCACAAGGCCTAGCCACTACATCACCAGGGAACCCTTGAAATCAGTCTTTGAATGTCTCACAGTAAAACAGTATCTAGGTTGTTAACCTCAGTAGTTGCATTCACAAACTTAAAAGTTTAACAAAAAGTAAACAAAGGAAGTGATTTAACATAAAACTTGTACTTAAGAAACAGGCTATAAAATATTGAATTGATATTAAATTGCCAAATAGTAGATTCTCAGTAGGTGTTAAAATAAATCTTAGTCATTTAATCATTTCAATATTTTGAACCTTGATTCGTTAATATTAAGTGATTTTGAGATAGCTTGTAAGTTTTCGTGCTGTTATTTCATTCACTCAATTGAATTTGAAATTTTTGGCATTTAGGTTCACAAGGAAATACTCCAGTGACTTAAGTGTAAAATGAAATGGTTCTGTACTTGTAACTTGTAGCACCTGGATGCTGATCCAACTAGAAAAATGATCATTACAGCGTGTCTTAATTTCCTAGCAGGTTTGTCAGTATAGAGTAGAAAAATACATGAATATGTGCATCAGTGCTGAGGTTGAGCTGATCACTGGGCTCCCACATAAAAATATGTTTTGTGAAGTCAATGGGAAGTTATGTCATAGAATAAAGTAAAGTTTTCTTTGGAACCTTCATGGTTTTAATAGTAGGGAAACTGACCCGATAATTTAGTTATTCACTCCAGGCAACCAAGCTCTTGGCTACTGCCCAGATAAATTCAGATCATCCTTTGAAGGTCTTTATGTTAAGTTAGTGCTAAGAATAATCTTGAATCCTCATAGTAAGCCTCATTTCTGGTTCTTTGAAAGGAAAATGGATAAATTCTGCCCTCCACCCCCAATCCCTACCCCAACACATACCTATAATCACTTATAGCTTTGGTAGTATTCATTTGTTCTGTGCCAGCTGAATGGGATTTATACTAGAAAGGACATGCATAACTTTGGAGAGTCATACTCATTTGCAAGATTTGGGGCATAAAAACTTCCCTGTATGCCCTTGCAGCTTGGTCAGAATTGATAAGTACTATTTCATCTAATTATTGGATGATTATTTTTTTTAAAGGTGAAACCATGAAGCAGTTTATTAAAAAGGAAAATATGGTGAAATAAAGAGATAGTTTATTAAAAAGGAAAGTACATTACAGAGAGGTAGGAGTAGCTCAAGGGCCTAATTATTGGATTATTATTTTTTAAGAATGAGTCAGATTTAAAGTTTTTAAATTTTCTAGTCCGTAGTTGACTACAAGTAGAAAAAATTCTCTTTGAGTCTCCTGATAATTTACCAGAGCTAAATGTCTTAAAGTCCATGTCTCCAGTTGTGGTTCCTTCTTGAACATAATACTTAACAATTGGGAGTGAGTGATCAGAGTAAAAAGTTCTCCTAAGAGATAGTAATTGCCTCAGAGGCCAACATGAGGAATAAACAAATCTATATGTTTAAGTGTGGGGTCAGTAAGGATTAAAGGCATTTTTGGTTGTTGCTTGAAATATTTGAAGCATACAGAAAACAATGGCTGGTATCCTGTTGATGGAAGAACTAAAGGAATGCTGCATTCTCAGCATTTTTCTTCATTTCCTGTGCAAGACAGCTACTGCAGTTTTTATGTGATACTCTGCTACTTTCCTGGAAGAGCTTAATGAAATGACTGCTGTCAGCATTTTTTCCTGCTGTGATTGATATTAGTGAAGGTGGATGATGTTTGGAACTTTTAAAGGAAATTATGTTGAGTGAAATATTTAGGATAGAAAGGTAACCAAATCTTCAGGCACTTAAATATATGTCTATAGGGTGACATTCCAAGTATCAGCAGGTCTTTCTAAAATTGTTAACTTCTTAACTTTAGTGGCAACATGTATTAAGTCTTTATTAAGATAACAAGATTCATTTATAGAAAGGTAACTGAAATAGGACAATAGTAGAGCAGGGGTCCCCAGCCCCTGTGCCAGAGACTGAAAGTCCTTGCCCTTTTAGGAACTGGGTTGAGCAGCAGGTGAGCTAGTGAAGCTTCATCTGTATTTACAGCTGCTCCCCATCCCTCTCATTACCACCTGAGCTCCGCCTCCTGTCAGATCATTGGTGGCATTAGATTCTCATGGGAGTGCGAACCATATTGTGAACTGCGCATGCAAGAGATCTAGGTTGTGTCCTCCTTTTGAGAATCTAATGCCTGATGATCTGAGGTAGAGCTGAGGCAGTGATGCTAGCACTGGAGAGTGGCTGCAAATAACAAATTAACAATAGCAGAGAAGTTTGACTGCAGAGACCATAATAAATCAGTTGCTTGCAGGTACATATCAAAATCCTTTTAGTAAGTGGCAAGTGACAATTAACTGCATATGGTGGCAGGCTTTATAGTGGCAAATGAGTTGTACAATTATTTCATTATATATTACAATATAATAAAAGAAATAAAATGCACAATAAATGTAATGCCCTTGAATCATCCCGAAACCATCCCCCCCACCCCCGCCCCTGCCACCCCACCCTTCTGGTGGAAAAATTGTCTTCCACAAAATCAGTCCCTGGTTCCAAAAGGTTCGGGACTGCTGACATAGAGCATTTACAAAATAGTCTTATCTGAAATACAGTAACTCCCACATAACTTCCTTTACATGCTAACTATTCTGATGAAACAAGGAGGAAGTATCAAGAAAGTGTAAAGCCAAGCACTAATTGTGAAACCTAAGCCCTTAGTAATGCTGTCATAAACACAAGTTTTAATGTATTTTGATTTTCATCTAATACAGCTGGTGAGTGAGTGAGTTCTGTTCTAAGTTTACTAGTCATCAGGAGGCAAACTTCCTGGGTATGCATATAAAAGAGCCCGTTTCCCATGAATGTTCCTATCTGACCAAATGTAAGAACTATTTGAAATTAGTAGGTTCAAAGCAACCCTATTACTCCTTTAATTATGTGATGTTTATGGGCATAAACAATTGTGATTGCTGAGATTGAGACTCTGCTAATGGAGAGTCTTGTCTTTAGCTGGTCAAAGAATTGGGCATTGAAACGCACTGTGGTTTTACTTGTTTGTGTTGTCTTATGCTAACATTTTCTGCTCTGTGTAATACGTACTTTTTGCATTAAATATATTTATGTGCATTTGGTTCCTTTAACAGTAATTTCATAGTTTGATCACTGATGTATTCTAATAATGTGCTGACTCACCATCGGTGGGTTTCCTGATTCCTTGATACATGAAGTTTTCTGTCTTCGGTAAATTGTTTTGAACAAAGCACATTGGCCCACCCTAGGTTTGACTCTGTGTTAGTAGTCCTACATCAGTCAATCTGTTTTACAATAGTATGTCATGATACTATAGCCTCAGAACTAGATAACTGTAAAAGGACAGAAATCTTTAAAATAGAGTGCTTATGTGCCCTCATACTGTTCTAAGTGCTTGGTGTGTGTTAAATCACTTTTCTTGAAGCACCTAGTCATGACTTCCCCTAAAGCAAGAGAGGACACTTTCTCTTTGCCACATTTACAATCCAGTATAGTTTCAAAAGCAAAACAAAAGGCAAAGCTTAAAGCATTAACTGATGAGTGTTTAACTTAGATTTCTGAATCTAACATTTTGAAGTTGAAATTTTTTTTTTCCTTTTGGTGTGTGGGTAGCTCCCTGACTGGGAATTGAACCCAGGCCGCAGTGCTGACAGCGCCAGCACCAAAGCCTTAAGCCACTACACCATCAGGGAACTCCCTGAAGTTGAAATTTTTTACCAAATTTCTTTTATCTTAATGCAGTTTTATAATAACCATTTTTTAAATTGGTTCATCTTGCAGTTGTGTACTCTTTCTCTAAAAAGCTTTATAATATTGATGAATATCTTAGAAATTGTGACAGTGGTAGTTTACCAAGCACAGAGATAGGCCTCTCTTTTTCTCCTGTTTGAAAAAATTTCATCTTTTTCTTTTTTAAAGAAGAAATTGCATCTTATCTACATCTGTATAGTTACAGCCCTTCTCAGACCCTTTTAACTCTGGTCCTCTGGTAGTTAAATGTTTAGTAATTTCTTGGAAAGTGGTGCTCATACTGAGGAGGTTCTCCTTGGGTTTCACTTCTGCTAGCATCAAACTTTGCAGATTTTTTTCCCCCTGCATGTATCTGGACTCTGATACTTGAAAGTTCTCTTTTCCGTTTCTCCTAGCCTTGTCTGAAATCCTTGTATAAGTTGAATGTGTTTCTGTGTCATCTGTTCTTCATATTTTGCCAGAGTTGAATGTTAAAGAAGTTTTCTTTTTCTCCTTGTTGGACTACCAAGAAAAACTTCTGAAAAGAATCCTTTCTAATAGAACTCTGTGATGATGGATATGTTCTATATTCTGTGCCTTCCAGTATGGTAGTCACATGTGACTCTTGAGTACTTGAAGTGTGACTAGTATGACTGAAGAACTGAATTTTAAATTTCATTTGCTTAACAAAATTAAATAGCTGCATATAGCGACTGGCTACCATATTGGACAGAGTAGCAAACCTCTCATTTCTAATTGGGCAGACACATCCAGTGTACAGCTCCTTTACATGTAAACTTTTTTTGAGTTGGAGTGGTTCCCTGGCTGGGAATCAAACCCAGGCCACAGCATTGACAGCGCTGAAGCCTAGCCACTACACAACCAAGGAACCCCCTATACATAAACTCTTGTGCTTGAATTATTTCCCTCTTTGACTGGTTTGATTTTAATCTATCTTTTGAAGCTATATTCTTCCTGCCTGCCCTACAGGTAAACTGTCTAATAAAAGTCTAATTCTTATAATTTAATTTGCAATTTCTATAACCTATGGAAGAGTGGAGATTACTTTTTTTCCAAACTTCTAAAAAAGATAAATTTGGAAACCTTCATAAGACTGAGGAAAGTCATATACCCAATCATTAGGTAAAAATATTTTGCTATATTTTGTTTTGTTTTACTTAAACATTTTAAAGAAGTTCAAGCTATCATGACATTTCAGTTCTAAGTACTCCAATGTGCTTCTTTACAAAATAAGGAAATTTTCTTATAATCATGGTATAGCTTCCTAATATTTAACAGTCCCTCAATATCTAAACATCTGTCCATATTCACATTTCTCTGATCATCCCCAAATGTTACTGGTTTGTTTAAGTCAGGAGCCAAGCAAAACCTACATATTGCTTTCAGTTATGTCTCTTAAGATTCTTTAAAAAACTTTTTTTTTTAAGAGTTCCAGGTTTATAGAAAAGTTAGAATGATGCAAAGAATTCCCATATACATACATCCTTTACCCAAATTTTTCAGTTCTTAACATTTTTTTACAACTTTTGATTTATCCTCTTTGGTCCGTCTATACCCCTATTTTTTTTTTTTTTTTTTTTTAAAAACACTAAACTGTTTGGAAGTAATTTGTAGATACGTAGATACCTCTTTACCACTACACACTCTAGAACAGGGGTGTTCAACCTTTTGGTTTCTCTGGGCCACATTGGAAGAAGAAGAATTCCCTTGGGCCAAATATAAAATATACTAACACTAATGATAGCTGATGAGCTAAAAAGAGGTCTCTGCATAATTTTCATAATGTTTTAAGAAAGTTTGCACATTTGTACCACATGCGATCTGCAGGGTGCAGGTGGACAAGCTTGCTCTAGAGTGTACATTTACTAAGAACAACAAAATGGTCTTTTAGCCACTCCAAAATTATCACAGTGAGGAAATTGACTTTGAAAGAATACTATTATCTAATCTCAGGCTTTCTTCAGATTTCATCAGTTGTTCCAATAATGTTCTTTTATCAAGAGAAAATCTGGGATCATGAGTTGCATTCATTTGTCCTCTTTTTTTAGGTTTCTTTCATTTGGAACACTATTTGTATTTGAAGACATAGATATTTTTGAAAACCATTTATTTTGTGGAATGTTCCTCAGTTTAGATTTACTGATGTGTCATCTTGATTAGATTCAGGTTATATTCTTTCGGCAGAAATACCACAAAGGTAATGTTGTCTTTGTAGTGCATAGCATCGAAAGCACACTGTCAGTTTGACCTATTCCTAGTAATACTAACTGGGATTACTTGGTGAAGTTTGTTTCTCAGACTACTTTCCCTTTGTAATAAGCATCTTGGGAGAGACTTTGAGACTAAATTATGTCTCAAAATTTCAATAATTAATCTTAGTGTTCATTGATGATTCTTATGTGAATCAATTATTGTAATGATTGCAAAATACCTGTAATGACTTTTAAAAATTCTATCATGGGGAGTTCCCTGATGGTGTAGCAGCTTAAGGCTTCGGTGCTGGTGCTGTCAGCGCTGCGACCTGGGTTCAATTCCCAGCCAGGGAGCTACCCACATACCAAACAGTAAAAAAAATAAAATAAAATAAAAAATAAAAATTCTATCAGTCTTCACTATTTAAAAAATTTTTTAATTAAAAATTTTTTTCAACTACTGTTGACATACAATATTATATTACTTTCAGGTGTACAATATAAACTTTATCATTTTTAAGTTAGCTTTCTTTCAGGAACAGCTTTTCCTTTACTATTTATATATGTATTTTTAAATTTTATTTATTGGGGTGACATTAGTTAATAAAATTATAGGTTTCAAGTGTACCATTCAATAATAGGTCATCTTTATATAACATTTGTGTTTGCCACCCAGAGTCAGATCTCCTACCATCATAAATTCTACCCCCTTTGCCCTCTTCTGTAAATGGAATGTTGTCCTTCCGTGTAAAATTCTGTCCTCTATACCTTTAGTTAGGCATATTGAAGTGCATAGATGGAGGAGGTTTTCATTCTTTAAGAATGTTATTGTACTTGAGGAACTTAAAGTTTAGTTGGATAAATTGACCTGGAATTGTGGGCCATGGGCAGTTTAGGAAATATCGGGAAACTTTGGTTTTATTGTAGAAACATGTAATATAGGAGAGGGTATGTACGTCTTATCTTTTGAACCAGGTGGCTTCAACTCTCCTGCCCTTTGAAGAGAGAAATGCTGTGCCTGCTTTCCATTTTCCTTTGTTTCTTAGTCTTAAGCTCTTTGGACTAAAAATTTTGATGATACTGACCTTATGCCATCTGTTTGTATTCACTTTCCCAGCTTGTTTCCTCAGCAAACATGTTGGAGACATGTTTACCAAGTTGATTAGAAAGCCTTAGCAGTACTGTTCCATGATGCACTTAAAAATAGGAATTAAAATGAAATAGGACTACTGAGCATGAACATGTTACATGGCTCTAGGTTACATGGTTTTGAAGAGTCTGATGTCTGCCTAACTTTAGTTAGGCAAATTAAAGAGCAGAATTGGAAGTCTTTAAGTGTAATTCCCTTTTGTGTTAAAAAACAACAACAAAAAACATTTTAGTGTCTGAATAAGTTAAGCACTCAAAGAAGTACTTATCTATTAATATCAGTAGTCAAAAGAAATTCACACCCAGAGTTTCAACCAACGTATAGAACAGCTGAATTAAGCAGATAATAAAATGAAAATACCAAAAAGGCTAGCCTTGAGCTGTGTTACATGTGCTAATATTATCTATTGAGTCTTTACTAGCGTCAGACATTGTTCTAAAGCACTTCACTTTAAATCCTCACACCTCTGGGATAAGTTACTAATATTTCAGATGAGGAAACATACACAGAGTTAACTGATTTGTCCATGATCTCGTAAGTGTCAAAACTGGAACTAAACCCAGATAATTTGGCTCTTATGAGAAATCCACAGAACCAACTAATTCTGGGTGACATTTGTATTTTATAATCAAAGCTATACATTTGTACAATAACTGTCTACTTGAATGAAGAACTTTCTGTGTTCTCTAGATTATGGGGAATCTGAAATACTATTTCTCACTGAAAACTAAGAATGAAGTGTTTTACTTTCCCTTAATCCAAATTGAGGTGAAGAAGGGAGGAGAGGGAAAATGAACCATTTTATCATTTGTAACATTTAACTCCAGGTCACTCTATAGAGTTTTGGTTTGACTGATTAAGTAGTAAATCTGTTACCTTTTGGAATCTAAACTAGGCATAAGTGTAAGTCCCAAAATTGTGCCGCTTGTAGAACAGTGTCAAAAACCTAGTCTGTAAACCAATGAGGTACAAAATTTGGGTCATTTTTTTAAAGGGAGCAGTTGGTAATTTCTTTGCTTTTGTGCATGTGCTTTTAATATTTTTTTAAAGGGAGGATATGAGTGTAAATATGTACTTTCATGTGCATAGGATATCTCTGAGATGGAAAGGTATCTGTAATTGCTTGGGGGCGGTCTATTATTTTAAACATGGAGTGGGTGATTTTTCATGTTGCTTGTACACATGTATATTTCTAGGAACTCTATAAGCCACTGGATTATTTTCTCCAATTATTAGAAAGGTAACTATTGATTAAACTTAACAAGAGTCTAAGGATGGCTTACTCAGAAAAATAGATGTATACAGCCCCCTAAAACTAGACTGACAACTTGGTTTGTGTAAGGCCTTCCTGAAGCTCACCCACAGTCCCTTTATATGTTTTAGCAGACCTCTTATGGTTTATCTTCCTCCATTAGTTATGGAACTAAAAGTCACTATAAAACTTAAGAGTTAGAAATAAATGAAAATTAATAATTCATAAAGTTTTATTGTAACCTAATTCATTATAAGTTATACATCTCACAGCTTGTGTACTTGCCTTGCATGGCAGCATATACTTGAATTTGTAAAACTAGTTAATCTTCTACTTTATTACCCTGTTTGTATTAATAGTTAGACAATTTGAGTCCTTGCCCTGATGTTCAGTGACTGAATTACTGTAACTATGCTTTATAACTGGTTGTGCCTGCAGTCAAGTCATTGAGGTGAACAGGGAAGTGAAAGTAAAATGTAATCTCTTAAATCTTCTGTTACTCAGAATCTGGCCGGGTTATAGTTAAGCACTGTTAACAGAAGTGGTTGACAGAAGAATTTAGAGGAAATGCAGTTAACTTGACTCAGCCAGTCCAAAAAAGAGTAGTGACACTGGTGGTGTTTGGAGAGAGAAATTGGATATTTGGGAGACAATGAGAGGAGGAAGGCTTAAATTTTTTCCTGCGATTTTTCATGTTTGTATTTTGTTCCATGTGAATTTATCACCCAGTGGAGGAAAGAAAAAAAAAAAACTAGTCTGGCCAAGGCTAATAAATAATAAAGCCTTCAGGCAGATTTATAGTGGGACTTAATCTGTTACACCACATTTAGTTACTTGAATATAAATGACCCACTCTGGTAGAGAGTTCCTTCTAACATGTGTCTTTTGTTCTTACACACATAACTGGTTTTCAAAGACTTGCCTTCCTCAGAGCCTCTATATTTGTTTAGCAACTACTTGAATGTTTTCTGAGTACACAAAACAAATCTGATTCCATTTTTCTTGTTAAAACCCTTAAATAGCTTCCTTTGCCTAAAGAATAAATTCAGGATTCTTAATGGGGTACATTTAGCTAATCAGTCTGGCCCTTGCTTATCTTTATAAACTTAATTCTCCACCTCTTTATTACCATGTTCATAGTCTATACTCCCAGTGTTACAAAAGTACTTGTAATTCCCTTAGCATACCATACTTTCAAATCTCTGGGCCTTAACATTTGTTCTCCCTTTTGTTGAGCATTCTCTAGCTTACTTGAATACATTCAGTTAATGTGGGCCTTCTTTGACAGTGTCCCTCTTACATGTATCTTTGTTTTGGCTCCTTTTGCAAAGTATTGTAACTTTCTTTACTTATCTTCTTTTTAGTCCAATTTCATTTAGCTCAAGAACTTGGTGAAATTTTAAACTTCTCTCTTTATGCTGTAACTTAATTTTCAGATTCCTGAAGTCTAATGCATGTGAACAAGTAACTACTAAATGTTAAAGAGAAAACAGATCCAATAGTTCGAAGATCTTAAACTAAGAAACATTGTTGACCTCAAATCCATAAAGGCTAACTCTCAGATATACCTCTTTCCTTTATCTTATATCTGTTGTTCTGTCTCTTAGTTATAACCACAAGGTTATATAATTCATCTCTACTTATAACTTCAAGGTTATGACAAAACAATCCAATGCCATATTTGTTGGAAGAACGAAAGGTCCATTATTTGGCTATTAATTGCCCCACTGGAATCAATACAGTGGGAGTTTACACTGTTAACCTTGAAGCATTAATGGTTAAATGAGGATTTGTATTGACAATACATGAATATCCAGTCTTTCTAATTCACCTTGTTACATGGCTTATTAATGTTTCTTGTTTTGTTTTCTCTAGCTCCAGAACTTGGGTATAAACCCAGCAAACATTGGCTTTAGTACCCTGACTATGGAGTCAGACAAATTCATCTGCATTAGAGAGAAAGTAGGAGAGCAGGCCCAGGTGGTAATCATTGATATGAATGATCCAAGTAATCCAATTCGAAGACCAATTTCAGCAGACAGCGCCATCATGAATCCAGCTAGCAAAGTAATTGCACTGAAAGGTATAAAAGATTGTGGGATGTTTTTTCTTTCTTAAAACTCTATTTATAGTTAATCCAAATATAGTAATTAGGATCTGCCTCTTTTAGTATTTTGATTAAATTTGGTTAAATAGATCTGCAAAGTTGAAGCTGTTACTGAGTTTGATTTTAACTACTTTCATGACTTTTGGCATGTTTCTATAAAATGTTTTACTTTGTACTCAGCGTAGATCTACTTGGAAAAATTTTAAATTTTAGATTAAATGAATTTAAATTTTATATCTTCAGTGTGATAAGACTTTTAAAAAAAATACTCCATATGTAGAAAACAAAAAAATTAGTGAATCATATTCTGGAATAAAATATACTTCACTAAAATTAGCACTTAAAGATTGCATAATTTTGTTAATGATAAAGTTGTCATACATGCTGTGCCTTTTTTATACTTCAGTCTTTTTTTTTTTTTAACAACTTTTGAAACAGGTACTTTATTTTATTTTTTAATTTTTTTTTTATGTGGGTAGTTCCCTGGCTGGGAATCGAACCCAGGCCGCAGCGTTGACAGCGCTGAAGCCTTAAGCCATTACACCACCAGGGAACTCCCTTCAGTCTTATATTTCACTTAGATTATCAGGTTTTTAAAATGGCTTGAATTTACAATGATTGTTAAAATTTTATCTATATATAGGTGGAATTAAATGGAGTGATGGATGTTAGAGTTTATTCAGACTAACTTTTTAATTGTCACAGTGGAAAACTATACAACCTATTAACTTTAAACAAAATTGAAAGAACCTGATATTGTCTAGAAGCCTATATTTTTTTTCTTCTGAACTTTAGAGTGAGAATACAATTGACTCTTTAAAACAGAAGTTTTTAAGAGGGTAGGTGACAAACTGACTCTAAAAAAAGACATTTAACTCTATTTTTTGCTTGTTGTTTTTCTTCTTGGTAGTAGTGGGAAGAGTTCAGGTTCCTGGTAGTTTCTTGATACATATGGTGGGTGAGTTGTTAGAGGTGCTGAAATTTTAAACAGATTTTTTTTCTTTACATGATTTAAACTTTATATTTAGTAGTAACGCTGGTTAAAAATTAAATGGGGGTGAGGGAACAGGCAGAGGGCCAAGCATATTCAAACAAATGTCACCATTACATATCCAAGATTAGAGTTGATCTTACCCACAGCTGGTCCAGGTCCAGTTTTTACTTAGGACCGCATGTTTTGTGGCAGTAAGCTTTTTGCTTCTATTAAACAATGCATACTATACTTTGAAGTATTAAGCTCCCTTCAACCTCCTTAAAGAGTTTACATTCAACTGCTTATCACCTCTCAACACCTGTCTATTAAAAGGCCATCATTTAAATTTTCTCAGATTTTTTTCTATTTTTAATGTTGTTGTTATCTTATCACATTTCTTAATGCTTTCTTATGTGTGCAGATGGTGAGTTATCTTAAATTAGATTGTATTAGTTATTGTCCTGTTCTATAAAAAGAATAAATTGAAAAGGTTTTCAGAGCATTGTGCAATAATAGCATTATAGATTTGTGCCTCGATGTCTACACTGTGGAATTAAGCTGTCATCCCTTGCTCTTCTCCCCAGACCACCCCTACATACATATATACTTCAACCCCTTTCATATAAAAAAGAATAAAAGACTAACTCTAGGGGCTGTGGAAGGCAGCAAAGGAGAGTAAGTAATTTCCAAATACAGCAGGTCCTGGAATAACGTTTCATTATGAGATTGGTGAGATGCCATAGGAATTTAACTTGTTTTTATCAATTAGTCTATGGTAAAGTTGGTTTCATTTTTCTTTGTCTTGCTTAAAAGTCACAGATCCTATCAAGGACTTAGTGTACTGCTTCCCTCTGAAGCCAGTTTTAAATCCCTTGGCTTCTTTTTATAAACAGGACTATAACTCTCACAATTGTTCAAGTCTGGTTGTGGTTTACATATTGTGTGGGAGGGAAATAACATTCTTTGTTTTATGGAAGAAGTTCTTACACATGTGGTAAGAAGGCTTGTGATACAAAGCTGTATGTTTTGTGTCCTGTCCCATCCCCTTTCCCCATACTGTTCTCAATTTTTTTGTTCTTTAGGAGCCAGATTCTCTTTGGCTCAGGAATAGAATTTTCCTTTGTTTCTAAGCACTAATCTGGATTAGATGACCTAGTGCTAGCTGTGGGCTTTGAGTTCACCAGATCACTTTTCTGACTTTGATATATTTCAAATTATAAGTATAAGCCTTTGCATCTGATTCAGTGAACTCTTAACACTCAAGGCAAATTTCATCCTTCTTTTACTAAATGTTTGTTGTCTTCCTTGGATGAAGCTTGAGCTTGGTTTCTCTCTCCAGTATGTTATTAACAGCATCTGAAACTGTCATCTGTCTTCCTTTCCTCCAGCACCTCTACCTTTCCCTTTGTATCTTAAACCAATTAAATGTAGCATGCACTTCTCTTATGTGATAGTGGTATAAGGCAGAGTTGAAGTAGATCTCTTCAAAAAGCAGATTCCGAAAGATTTAGTTGGATGGGGGAATGGCAAAAAGTAGAAATTTTCACCACGTGTTTGTATCAGATTTGCTTTATTTTGTGTACCTACAACTTAATTAATGCGTAAACATTCCTGAGTATAAATACAAAGGTTACAACCTTGCTTTCCAATATTGTTAAGTAAAGCTATTCTTTAGACTTATTTTTAGTTGGGATTTAGAAATCTATAGAATTCTATGCTGTTTAAAATGTCTTTATTAGAGGTAATATAGTTTGTGCTTCAAATGTACATATGGATTGCTTAGTCTTATCTATCTTTTCAATGGTTGCTGCATCAATTTGACTTCTGTAATTGATTATTGAATAGTCTCATGATAGAATCATTTTTTTTTAGAAGTTATAGAAGTTATAGATCTTGTTACAGAGCTAGTCTAGCTAGATGCTATAATAATTTGTCCTGAACTTTGCTCTCTTAGTGATTCATAATTCTTAATTTTTGTTTTTAGCTGGGAAAACTCTTCAGATATTTAACATTGAAATGAAAAGTAAAATGAAGGCCCATACCATGACTGATGATGTCACCTTCTGGAAGTGGATCTCTTTGAATACAGTTGCTCTTGTTACGGATAATGCAGTTTACCATTGGAGTATGGAAGGAGAATCTCAGCCAGTGAAAATGTTTGACCGCCATTCTAGCCTTGCAGGTTGTCAGATTATCAATTATCGTACAGATGCAAAGCAAAAGTGGTTACTTCTGACTGGCATATCTGCACAGGTAACATTTTTCTAGTTTTTGTTTCTGTTTTTGTTTTTTTTCTGGTTGATTCTCTGAGTGGGGATGGAACCAGGCTGTGGCGGTGAGAGCACTGAAGCATAAGTACTACACCACCAGGGAACCCTCCCCCCACCCTAGTTTTTAGTAAAGAAAAGTTCTGGAGAATTAATATGGCCAGAATGTACTTTATTTGAAAATGAGATCTTCTGTGTTCAATCATGTTGAATCTGACTTATTTTAGAAGACTTTATTTTCCCTTTTCTTTTTTTAAGAAATAAAGGCTGCTAGCTTGTTGCCTTTGTACTAACATATACTTTCAGAGTATATACTCTTACCAAGTGTTTTTAAGTTTTACTTTTGGATTGAGTGGATATTGAATTCCTGTATGAATGTTTTGGAATTTATTATTGCTGTTTTTCCACTGAATGAGTACTCCTGTACATATATTTTTTTAAGATAGCATAAAAAGATGGTTGTATATTTTAGGCACATTTTAAATATGTTAAGCTTTAATAAGATGATGTTTAGAGATAAATTTTAAGAGATATCAAATCTACATTGAGAGACTATTATAACAAAGAATGATAAATCCTGCTAAAGATGATAAAGCAATGCTAATTATTTTAGTAGTTGAATCTGGGAGTTATTGGTTCATTGGGTCCCCAAACTTTTTATTTTTTTATTTTTTTTGTAGCAAAATCGTGTGGTGGGAGCTATGCAGTTATATTCTGTAGATAGGAAAGTGTCTCAGCCCATTGAAGGACATGCAGCTAGTTTCGCACAGTTTAAGATGGAAGGAAATGCAGAAGAATCAACATTATTTTGTTTTGCAGTACGGGGTCAAGCTGGAGGGAAGGTAAGGTTTGGCTTTAGAAATTATTTAATGAGAATTTCTTTGTCTTTTTGCTACTAATTAGTCATCTAATTTCAAAGTAGTCTTTCCTTGTTAATTTGTTTTTAATATTCAGATTCGTGGTGACCATTTAAATTCTGCTTCTAGTGATAACTTGTCTAAATTGAATAATATTCTGTAACAACTTTTTTGTGTCAGTTGTTTATAGTAAGACTATTTTGATTGTCTGCCAAAAACTTTAATTCTATGTTTTTCAACTTTATTGTGTACAAGAATCATTAGGGTTGCTAAAGTGTGCATTTTGTGTACCTTATATCTAGGGTATCTGATTATAATAAGTGGAGGTCATAATCTGCATTTTAAATATCCCAGGTGACTAGATAGACTAGAGTGTGGCCTGCAATTTGATAAAATTTGCCTTAAGTCAGAACTTCTCAACCCTGGCTCTGCAATGGAATCAGCTGGACAAATTGAAGTACTTTGTATGTTAGCGTTCTTAGTTGCAAACAGTAGAAACAAAGTCTGGTTGATTACAGCATAGAAAATTTACTGGAAGGGTAATGTATAGTTTACAATAACTAAGAATGTTTAGAACCACGCTTGGAAGATGAGGAAGAATAAGGGTGAGTGGACAGTAGCCAGGGCCTAGTCAAAAGCCCTGCCACAGAACCCTGAGATTTCCACTGCTGCTATGACTGCAGTACTGGATGACACAGCACTATAGCCTCTGGAAACTGTTTGACTGCTATTTGACTGCTAGAGTAGAATCTCTGCAGTCTTAATATTTTTCCATGGTAACTAGTTAAAAATATTAAGATAGCAATTGTTTAAAATATGAAAATCTATATACCCTCTCAGTAGGAAGAGACAATATGAACAGTTAAAATTCTCCCTAAAATTTCAGAATAAGGATCCCTGAACCAAGGAATGATCCTATCAACTTCTCAATATAACAAGGATAGAAAACACTGATATTTAGATATGAATTGGTATAATATAAACAAAAAGACACATTGGTTATAGAAATTAAATACTATCCTTGAGAATAAGGTTGAGACATTTTTTGAAAAGTCCTACTAGAAAAAACTTTATCATTTTTATAGTATCTGAAATTGTATTTATAGATTCTTAAGCCTATTTGAATCATTGTACTATAGCTTTTGTAGTATGCTGTGGCTTTTGAAAGAAGACATAATTTTTTTTAATATGGCTAGTCATTCTAATTAATTAAGGATAAGAGCTCATAACTTTCACATGATACATATCTTGGAAACTGAATTATTTTTTGTCGGAGGCCATTCCTAACATGATTAAGTAAAATATGTACTAGTCTTTCATTGATGTTACTTACTTTCTCTTGCCTGGCTAATATGCAACATCAGATATTTGAAACCAAAATGTTCTCATCCAGTTTATGAGGTCCATGTGATTAGAGTGACAGCTCAGTTTAGGTGCATACTTGCCATCTGTGTTAGGAGTAGCTATAGGTGGAAAATAATTTAATAATTTAAGTTAGATTTCTATTTGCAAATGCTAAATTATAATTGAAAACCATGAAAAGCACCTTTGTGGGTAATATATTATGATTCTATGCCCTTAATTTGTTGTGGTGTGATTGTTTTTTTGTTTGTTTGTTTGTTTGTTTTTTATGTGGGTAGTTCCCTGGTTGGGAATCGAACCCAGGCCTCAGCGTTGACAGTGCCGAAGCCTTAGCCACTACACCACCAGGGAACTCCCTGATTGTTTCTTTCAGTTATTCCACTGACTTTAAAGTTTTTATCGTGAAATAATACACATTCATAGGAAGCTGCAAAGATAGTAAAGAGATCCCCTGTGTGTTTTACCTACTTGCCCTCAATAGTTATCTCTTGCTAAATGTATATAGTGTAGTTTTTAAAAATCATAAATTAACATTGGTACAATAGTATATAATTCTGTGTCATTTTTATCCTGAGTAGGTTCAAGATACATACTGCTCTGTCACCACGAGGATTTTCCTCATGCCACTCCTTTATAGTTACATTCACTCCCCTACTGTCTCTAAACCATGACAATCACTAAATTAACTTTCTATTAATATTTCTATAATTTTGTCACTTCAAGAATGTGTGAATAGAATTCAATAGTATGTAACCTTTTGAGATTGACTTTATTTTTTTCACTCAGCATAATGTCCATGAGAGGCTTTTTTGTTTGTTTGTTTGTTTGTTTGTTTTACTGAAGAGTATTCCTTCCACAGTATAGTTGTACCATAGTATAATATTCACCTATTGTAGGAGATTTTGTCTGTGTCCAGTTGGGAGCTACAAATAAAGCTGCTGTGATCAACTGCTAAAAGATCCAGGTTTATATAGGTTTTATTTTCTTTTGAGCAGTTACATATCATTGAAGTTGGCACACCACCTACAGGGAACCAGCCCTTTCCAAAGAAGGCCGTGGATGTTTTCTTTCCTCCAGAAGCACAGAATGACTTTCCTGTTGCAATGCAGGTATGTTAAGCAAAACAAAGAGACTTTTGAAATCTCTTCTCTTAACAAAATTAATCCAAAAACTGTTTTTATTCACAGTCAATATAATTTAATTGGTGCTTAAAAGAATACTTTTTATTTAAAAATAAAGTTTGTTAGTGAAACTTTATTTTTAATCTATAAACTGGGTTATCCTAAGTAGTTCAAAATTATACTTTCTCTTATACATTTTATTCATATTCTTTTGTTTTATGTAAGAGCTTTGGATATTTAAATGTGCCGTAAAAATGAGGAAACCATAAATAATAGCTTTTAATTTTTCATATGAGCCTCTTGTCAAAGTTCTAGAATTTTACCATCTCTAAAATGGAATTAGACTGAATTTTCTGCTTGTAGATTCATTATCTTACAGAAGTGTTGATTTTATTCATACAGATCAGTGAAAAGCATGATGTTGTATTCTTGATTACAAAGTATGGTTATATTCACCTCTATGACCTTGAGACTGGTACCTGCATCTACATGAATAGAATCAGTGGGGAAACAATCTTTGTTACTGCACCTCATGAAGCCACAGCTGGAATAATTGGAGTAAACAGAAAAGGACAAGTAAGGAAACCTTGAAACTTCAATTAAGCAATAAAATGACATTTAATACTGTTAGTTTTTTTTTTTTTTTTTTTTAAGTAAATGGTAATTTTGGATGTCAGAAAATAATACCTAAAAATACAGAAGCATATGATACAAAGTCTCTCTTTAATCCTGTCTCAGAGAAAGAAACATATAGCTACCTAGGATTGTTTTTATATGTCTTCGTTGTCGAAAGAAGTGACTAAAAAACTATTAGGGTCACATTTATACTTTTGATAGGGGATTCTTACTCTGACCTCTAAGGCAGATTATAAATTACAAAGAAAAGAATTTTTTCTGCATTTCTTTTCCTAATTTGTTACTGTTAAATACTTAATGTTGAAAGGTGATATGTTACAGTAGCTATTGTGGGGAAGCTGACAAGTTGTCTAGACAGGGAAAATATTAGCTGTTCTGAATTTGTCATGATTGACAAAACTCTTCACAATTAACAGGTGATTCTTTTTCTGTATTTTCTTAGTATTTTAATGAAATTAAAAAATTTTACCTGGAGGGATCTTTATTTTCTGAACAATGGTTAAAACTTCAGAAACATCATTATTGGTCTTGCCTTTTATCAGTTTTTCTCCAAATTAGTATTTTTCCCAAGTAGTAAGCAAGGGAAACAGTAGGTTTTTTTCCCCTTGTTCTGTTAATTTCCAGGAAATGGGGTACATATGAAAAGGCAAATACTCTAGAGAAGAGAGAGTCTTCTCCCTACTTATCCATCCCCTACTTCAGCTCCACACCTGGTCAGGTGCTCCCACTTTACACTCCTACGACTTGGGTAGCCCTCCTCTAGCACTTGCCACAGTGAATTAACAGTTGCTTGCTGAACTGCTTCAGTCACTGTTCTTCATTAGGAAAGGGGCTGGCACAGTCAGTGTCTGGTACAAAATCAACTTTAAAAATTCAGTAGCTTTCATTTATTAAGTTGTATATTCTTAAAAAAATTAGGAATGAATTGGCCTTTCGGTGAACTAGGTTAGTGATAATTTAATAATCATGAAGTTGATAAGCCAGAGACATTTTTACTTCTGTTTTGCTGATGTTTTAAAGATAATTCTTAAACTGAAGTATATTCAATAATTTCACCAATATATTTGACATTCATAACTGATTCTCGGAACTTATTATTTTCCTTACCTTCCCCTATATAATTTTCTGTGCCAGCTGCTTTGAGTAAGGAGCTGGGTGTTTACAGTAACCTTAGGCTCAAGGCTGTGTTCTCTGCTCTTTTGATCAAAGACAGCTATAGCTGGACATATGCCCTGAAGGAACGAGTGTGTGGTATATATTTAGTTGAAAAAATCAAAGGTGATCAAGATGTCATTATTGCCAATATCTAGCTTAACATCATAAAACTGAGTACTTCAAAAGATACTGGAACTTTCTTTGTCCCCTGTAGATTTTAAGTATTGGTTGCTAGTAATCTGTTAGAACAGTTAATCGACATTTTGTCCTGTGCAAAACTTCCACTGAGACGTTCAGCCCATGTCCAAAGGTCTTGGAAATTTGGTCCTTGAAATATGCCATTACCAGCTAGACTGACTGAGTCAAGGAGGGTTATTATTAGCTATACAGCCACAGCACAATTATTGGACCAATGAAACATGATAATATCTTTTATATATTAATCCTGCAAACCAAAAGTATAAAAAACAATTCTGGGCTATTTGTACCCAGGGACATTTCCTGAATTGTGGATGTTTTTGACAGGACCATTTGGCATGGACCAAATAAGGACCTTTTTTGTTGTGGACCAAATGTCTCCATGGATGTTATAGACAGGACCAAATGTCCTGCAAGGGTTAGAAAAGTCTAAAAGGATAAAAATGAAACTGGATTTGATGTTTGGGAAAGACGAAGGTAGTGGTCAGTAGGAAGCTTTAGAAAGTGTAGTTGGAACTGGATTTGATAATTTTTCTTATTTTTCCTATTAGGTAACCATTAAGTTAAAGGTAGAGATCAGGAATGCAAATGACTATAGAAAGCATGTGTTAATACGGAGTAATATGACACATTGTAGATATATGATGGTCTGTGTAAGCTTTGGGACGGGTCTGACCTGTAGAAATGAAAGAATTTTGGAGATTAAAACTTCATTTTTCTCAAAAGAAATAATAGAACCGACAGGATGGACTTTTGCCTCTCTGTTTGGTTATTGAGTTCAAATGGTATTTAGTTCTTACTGATTTTAGGGCAGAAATTTCCCATTTCCATTTATTTAACAAATACTAAGCATTTAATTGGTGCTAGACCCTGTTCCGTGCTAACATTATAATTAAACAGAGATAAGTCCCTTACGTGGAATAGTGACTGAGAAACAGGTAAGAAATTACAGCAGTATGAGGAATACTGTTGTGGGTAATACAAGTAATTTATAAGCTGGTGTGTATAACCAGCTGTGGTGTTAGAGAGGAATAAATGTGTAGTGAAGGGCTCCTAGGGCAGTATTCTGTGGCAGTGACTTTTTAGGACTGAGAGTGGGTAACTAAACTCCAAATACAAGCAATTAGAAATTGCTTTTTTACCAATGCCACATTTATTAAGAACCTATATCTGGATGGAAAGAGAAGTCACATTAGGTGGTGAACTGATTATACATCAAGTTGACAATGCACTGTGGAATTGTATGCCTGAGGCCTGTGTAATCCTTGCTAACAGATGTCACCCCGATTAATAAAAAAAAAAAGAACTTATATCTGTATACCTTATATTATATTAGGTGCATGAGGATTCAGTGTTTTTTCCCTTCACTGAGTATGTAATCTGGTTTATAGAAATGCAAATGTAATTAAAGAAAATTATAAAAGTCTTTGTAAAAAATATCTTAGCATTAAAAGGAAAATAGTATCTTAAACTTCTGGGTGAGCCCTAGATTTTAAGTTTCATAGCTTCTTCAGAGTCATTTTCTGTAGGTTGTCAAGATTGTATTTCCCAAGAATCTATAAACCATATGGAGTTGTCTTTCAGAGTTTAATTATATGGGAGGCTTAATCTTGGATATTAACTACATTAAGAATGAATGATGCTAGCAAAGCAGTTCCAATTTGGATAGTATGAAGTAGGGAGTTATAGAATATTTTAGGAATCCCCACTTGGCTTATTACTCCTTAATTTTCTTCTCTCTTTTGGCCTCTCTTTTTCTTATTTTTCTTTTTATTTAATTCTGATTTCTTTTTTTATGGCAACAAAAAAGTAACCATTGCAATTTTTAATACTTTTGTGACTCAGTAATAATTGGCTCTAAACAGATTTGATATCATTGATCTCCAAATGAACACACTGCAGTTCATTAATCTTTAAATTATAGGTTCTTTCAGTGTGTGTGGAAGAAGAAAACATTATTCCTTACATCACAAATGTCCTACAAAATCCTGATTTGGCTCTGAGAATGGCTGTCCGTAACAACTTAGCTGGTGCTGAAGAACTCTTTGCCCGGAAATTTAATGCTCTCTTTGCCCAGGGAAATTACTCAGAAGCAGCAAAGGTGGCTGCTAATGCACCAAAGGTGAGTAGCCATAAAAAACAGTTGTCATGATTGGATTAATGTTAATATGCTCTATTTCTAATTATTTTTAGAAGTAGAACCAGCTCTTCACAGAGAAAGTAATCTTTAGGTTAGATTTTCCCCTAGTAGAATATGAGTTACTTATCAGTGCCCCTAGATTTGGTTAAAACTTTTCTGTGTTCTAGATTTGGTTAGCTTTTTAATAAAACTCAGAATGTTAGCAGGATATGTAGATCTAGCAAGCAATGATTTATATAGATATAATAATATTTAGTTACTTAGTTGTAGTACTGTTTGACCTCATCAGTGATGGCTACCAATTTTTTTCTTCTGCAAAAAGCTTTGTTTCCATTTGGTTTACTACTTGGGAGAGGGTACCGGGGTGGTTAAAATAGCCGTTTAGTAGCTGCTAGGAGAGGCTCAGGCAGAAACCCTGACAGCAGAGGATGCTAACAAGGCCCTCAAAGGCCACTGGGCCTCAGAGTTTTCTTACTGTGGTTAAGGATGAACCTTTCAAAAGATACTCATCCTACTCACTCAGCCCTGTGGAGGTTAGTCAGGTGGTCACCCATTTTGTTGAGTTTCACCTCCTCATCTGGGAAGTGGCTCTCCAGGAAGTCACAGAAATGGGAGTCTGGGCAGAACCCAGGGCATGCAGATCCAACAGAGCCTGGTTCAGGTTTTTCTTTAGGACCATGGCAACCTTTATCATGACCATAGTTTTACTCCACACATCCTGGGATGGCTTCTTTGCATCCTGGAAGAGGGCATGACCACTGTGTTGGCTTTACATCATCAAGAGATTCTCAGTGCACTCTGCTTCTCCTCAACCAATTCGTGGGAACAGTGGCCCATACCCTTCAGAGCCACAGCTTTGCAGTCAATATAGAGGCCCAGAAGAAAGGTAGGTGTAGGAGGTCTGCAGATGGAGGTTAACCACATGCACTTCTCTGGAAAAGTTCTGACTTTTCCAGAGCTCATGGTTGATTGGCAATAAGAAGCTAAGCTCAATAAAAAGGTGTTAGCTGGTCCCATAGGCAGAGGATGACTGAGAAGATGGTTCCAAAGATGGCAACTGGAAAAGAGTTTGGAGGACGGTCAGAGACCGAAGAAGGAGTGCCCATGGGTCTGTTCCATCCAAAATTATTGAAGCAAGAGACAGGTCTGTGAGACCACAGGGCACACTGCCTGATAGTATTGATTTTATTTTCCAAACATTGAAGACTAAACAGATGTTCAGTTTTGGTAAGAAGCGTTCATTCTCATCACCTTAGTATTATGTGGGACTGAATTAACACATTATGTCCTGACCGTTAATGGGAAATTTGTACTTAATGTGAACCTGGAATAATAGCTAGCTATAACAACTTTATGCTTATTCTCTTATGTATTGGCATTGTAATTAGGCTGTCATATTTCTGATTCAGAATAATCTCATCAAATTGAACCAGAGATGTGACAAGTGTTGACTGAATCTTTATTATTCAGTATATTGAAGATTTGAAATTTGGTGTTAGTAGATGGAATCATGCTTTAAAGGTTGACCAAAAATACGCATGGAATTAATAGTGTGATGTTGGATCACCTTAAAAAGGAGTCTTTTTCATTTCTCTTTTTTTTAAAGGGCATCCTTCGTACCCCAGACACCATTCGTCGGTTCCAGAGTGTCCCAGCCCAGCCAGGTCAAACTTCTCCTCTGCTTCAGTATTTTGGAATCCTTTTGGATCAAGGCCAGCTAAACAAATACGAATCCTTAGAACTGTGTAGGCCAGTACTTCAGCAAGGGCGGAAACAGCTTTTGGAGAAATGGTTAAAAGAAGATAAGGTACGTTAACTTGTACTTTTGCTTTGATTGCATTAAGTACCTTGTTAGCAAGTTAAACCAAAACATCTCCTTCCATATTTTACTGCTTGTAGAACTAGACAAGAGCAGACATTGCATGAGATTCATAAACTTACTTCCTTTTAAAATTTATTTTGATAACATATTGAGGCAGGATATCTTTGTTTAGTTTTTAAAATGGAATCCAAGATTCTTGCTAGGCTATTGAAATTACTAACCCAGAAGCAGATTGCTGTCCTTTTACTTTAGGAAGAGCTTAGTGTGACATGCTTATTTATTTAAGCCTTCAAATGTTACTTAAAACATAGAATCATAGATATGTTAAGATAGCCAGGGCTGTCTAATTAGCGGTGATACAGATTTCTGGAATAATTTCACAGTATGTTAATTGGCATTACCTGGGAAATAACTTAACTCAGTTTCTTGATATTTATTTAAATATGAACCTTTAAAAACTGTTGTTAACCAGCTTTCTTTACTATACAATTTGTCTATGCCTTTTATGTTCACTCAGTAACTAGTTTCTTTTTACATAGAGCATCTAATGATACTATGTTTTTTAGAGCACCTTATGGAAAACAGTGCTTATTTGTAAGGCAGCTCTTAAGTTTGAACAATCTTGTCAGTGTTGTTATTCCTTTCATACCACCATAAAAAAACTTTCTCCATAAAGTGGCAATATTGAATTGCCATGTCTTATGCCATTGTAAAGAACTGAGGTGATACTGTATAATGCACTCTGAGTAGTGAATAACTCTTAATGTTAAACCTTTTGGCTTTAGTACTGGTAATATTTTTACATTACTAATTTTTTGTTTCTTGACCCAACTTCTGACAATCTTAAAGGATACTGGAGAATAGTGAGAATAGTACTTTAGACTGGGGATGCTTAGATAGGGGTCTTTGCTGAAGAGTAATTACTAGCCACACTAGCAAGTATTCGAGATCAGTCCTGATTAAGATAAAGGAGGATGGGAACAACCAGAGTAACTGAGTTGACTTTTATGAGGTTGAACACTGAATTTCATGAACTCATCCTAGAAAAAGTGCTTCGTACCTCATTGCTGAACATCACTACCATGGCCTTTGAAGTGCTCCTCTTGGAAAGCTATGCACTGATGCCAGTCCCTAGTCCACCCTTCAAAGCAGTTTTGGAACTCTTTTTGGAATGACCATCAGAGCTGTCATCGTCCCCATAATCTGACAGTTAAGTTCATGAATTTGCCACTGTGTGCTTACATTGGCAGCACTGTACAAACAACCCACTATAAGGTGTCATAACCTTGGCAAAGTTATGACATCTTACTGAGTTGTTTATACAGTGCTGCCAACATAAATGATCACACAGTGGCAAGTCCACAAACTTGTCATATTTTCTAGGATGAGTTCATGAAATTAATTGTCTGATGTCATACATAACTGAAAATTTTTTGGATGTCATTATCTTTTTATTGTGAGTGGTCATTTGGGATCCATTTGTAGTAAAAGGGGATACTGGTCCACTCTTCATTGGTTGGCATATTCAGCGTTTCTTGGTGGTCTACTGGCTGGGCTTTGTCGTTCTCACCGCTGCGGCCTGGGTTCGATCCCTACTCACCCCACCCCCACCAAACAAACAAACAAACGAATAAACGAAGGAAGGAAGGAAAGAAAGAAAGAAAGGAAGGAAGAAAAAGAAAGAAAGGCATATTCAGTTAAGAAATACATGAGGGCTGTCCAGAAAAAAAATCCAGGCATAAATGCCTCTTTTTCATATTACATGGCTGGATACTTTCTGGACAGCCCGCATATACTCCAATGGAACTTCTCAGTACTGAATATCAAAGATAACGGCTGTTCTCTGATATAACCATTAAAAGTAGAAAATCAACTCCAGTATGTAAAACAAAATGCTTAGGGAAGCTGCTTTCCAGATAGGGCAGCTTATTAAGGCAGGTTGAATAGTATAGTATAGAGGAGGGAATCTACTTGTATACTACCTAAAAATTCTTAAGTTTTTATTTGTTTGATGTTGTGAATTTAGAATGTCTTGCTTTACAACCTTAAACCCAAAAGTCAGGAAGTTAATGGTGTTTACATCCTTCAGACATAAAAGATTATACCCTAATTTTAATAATGGTCCTTATGATAAGCTTCATCTAGTTCCTTAATATCACATTTTAATTTGATAACATTACATTTAAAGTTGCATTGTTTCAAAGAATTGGAGCCATGTGGGTCTGCTACCTGAATATTAATAGTTAGAAATACAAGATTCTGCTTTTTAAGTACTTAAATTTCTAACAAGGTAATATATAGAAGTGTAAAATCTTGGAGGATGTGTGGAAAATTCTACTGAGACATTGCTATGAATGCATGATCAAGAGTTTTTCCCAACTACAATCCCTGAATATTTATACAATATTCTAGAATAATTGAGTAACTATGTGCTATTATATTATTTATAGTAGAAGTAATGTTACCTGCTCATTTATAAAACAACTCACGGATTACTAAACTATCTCTTTTTCCTTTGGACAGCTGGAATGTTCTGAAGAATTAGGTGACCTTGTGAAATCTGTGGACCCTACGTTGGCACTTAGTGTGTACCTAAGGGCTAATGTCCCAAATAAAGTTATTCAGTGCTTTGCAGAAACAGGTCAAGTTCAGAAGATTGTTTTATATGCTAAAAAAGTGAGTTTAATTCTCAACATAAATTCATTTAAAACGTTAAAAAAATTAGCATACAGAAACTATGTGACTTTAATAGTGAATTTTCTTACATTTTTTAATTATTTGGAAAATTATAAAAATGCTGTTTTAGTGATCACATATAAAATTATACTTTTACTCAAAAACGGAGATGCTTACTGTTACATGGCTTAAATGGCAGGGGTATGTTTAGTCTGTTAGAACAAAATTTTGAAACATTCATCAAAAATGAATAAGCCAGCTATAAAAATTTACTGCTATTTATTCAAATATGTTATCATCAAGGTATCTATTTGCCTGAATTAGCCAAGGTCAAATTGAGCATTTTAAGTTAAAACTGAATTTGTACTTTCATTAGTATGATTCTGTTGTAGAAAAAAAAACTTTAAATGACATAGAAGTGAAACTTTGTGGCGGGGTTTAAATTTTTGTCTATTTGCAGGTTGGATATACTCCAGACTGGATCTTTCTGCTGAGAAATGTCATGCGTATCAGTCCAGATCAGGGACAGCAGTTTGCTCAAATGTTAGTTCAGGATGAAGAACCTCTTGCTGATATCACACAGGTAAAGACATTAAAATTTATTCTGTAGAAGTTTATTTAAATAGAGAATGGGAGTGTTCTGAGTTTTAACAACTTTGAGTAAAATGAGTTAACCTTCCAGTTTGTGGAAATTAGAGCTGTGTCTGCATACACAAAAAGCAAGTTGCTAAAGAATGGAAAGATATGATATATATTCAGTTTTAAAACATACAAAACAAACTCCATCTTTAGAAGTGTATATGTATTAAAAGTACAAGAAATATAGTTGCTTTCTCTGAATGAGGGGAGAGGGAAGAAGTACATACAAGAAGTGGGAATCACTCCATATTTATGCTTTTGTATATTTTAAATAGTTCATAAAAAATTTAAGTCTATCAGTTTGATTATAGTCTGCTGTCATATAGTATCTTAAAATATTTTGTGGGGAGTTCCCTGGTGGTGTAGTGGCTAGGCTTCAGCGCTCTCAATGCTGCGGCCTGGGTTCGATTCCCAGCCAGGGAACCCCCCCCCAAAAAAAAAAAATTGTTTTTGTGGTTGTTTTTACTAGAACTAAAAGTAACTCCAGAAGACAAAAATTGATTCTGAAATCATGAAATTATGTTGTCCAAATAATACTTTTTAAATCTGGGATTTGGTCTGGCAATTTTTTTAAATGTAAAATAAGAGATAATGTTTAATTTCCTTTTATTTACATATTATCAACAGCATCATAAAGCAGTTTTTAAATATCTTAAAACAATAGCTTTTAAATCTTTCTGTGCAGATTGTGGATGTCTTTATGGAGTACAATCTAATTCAGCAGTGTACTGCTTTCTTGCTTGATGCCCTGAAGAATAATCGCCCATCTGAAGGTCCTTTACAGACGCGGTTGCTTGAGATGAATCTTATGCATGCACCTCAGGTATTGTTTTCATGCTTTTGAGGCATGTTTCCAATACGGTTTTAATAGTTACTCAGAGCTTCTTAGATTAAGTTATTCAAAGCTATTGAGATGTCTATTTATTTAAAAATTAGTTAACATTCCTTCGTACTTTCTCTACTTTATCAATTCACTGTTGAGTCTTAATATGTAATCTGGTTATAGAATTACTGATACAGTTGAGCTAATAAACTCATCTTGTTTGTGGTTTTATAGGTTGCAGATGCTATTCTAGGGAATCAGATGTTCACACATTATGACCGGGCTCACATTGCTCAGCTGTGTGAAAAGGCTGGCCTCCTGCAGCGTGCATTAGAACACTTTACTGACTTATATGATATAAAGCGTGCGGTTGTTCACACCCATCTTCTTAACCCCGAGGTATTCAGTTTCTTATCTAATAGATGATGATAGTTATAATTAATTGGTGTACTGAAAATGGTGGTACTGAATGATAGCAATTTCATACTACCATTAGGTTCAATGTTATTTATTTATTTTTCTTGCTTATTTATTTTGTCCTCTAGTGGTTAGTGAATTACTTTGGGTCCTTATCAGTAGAAGACTCGCTAGAATGCCTGAGGGCTATGCTGTCTGCCAATATTCGTCAGAATCTGCAGATCTGTGTTCAGGTGGCTTCTAAGTATCACGAACAACTGTCAACTCAGTCTCTGATTGAACTTTTTGAATCTTTCAAGAGTTTTGAAGGTAATTAGGAGTTTCTGAGTTGTTTTTAATTAGGTAGCCAAGGGGGTGTTATTGTTATGATCACAGTCTACTGGAAATTCTCTCTTCCTACAAGCTTATTTTTATGGGATTGTTTAAGTTTTATTATGCAGTAAATGCCATGCATCTTTATGTCAGGTTCTAGGGATGTGCAGTGAACAAGACTGCATGAATGTTTTATAGGTGAAATAAAGGCAGAATTTTAAGATACAAATATATGTAGTAGCTGTCTCATAATTATATAAGATGAGAAAATACTAGTAATAGGGAATAATAAAATTTCATGCTTATATGGTCTGACTCTTACAGTGGCAAATGTTTCTAACTAAGGACATGTTGTCACTCTATACAGCAGATTTTCTTAACCTTAGTACTACAGACATTTTGGGATGGGTTTTGGAGGGGCAGGGGGGATTGTGCATGTAGGATATTTAGCAGCATCCCTTGTTTCTACCCACTAAATGCCAGTGGCATCAGCACCACAAGTTGCGACCACAAAAAATGTCTCTAGACATTGCCACATGTCTCCTGGGAAGACAGTCACTCCCAGTTGAGAATGACTGTTGTACTGATTACTAATACAGTCACTGTTGGGTGGCTCTTAGGTTCATTAACTGAACATCTAGTCTTTAATTGCCTTTTCCCTCTATGTATTATTGATCTAGTCAGAAGGAATAAAATTTCTACTACTTTTTATTAAATTTTCTTACTTTCTGTATGTTAACTGTGCACTAAATTTATACTCTTAATTCACTACAGCAGCCACTAGTTACATGTAGTTATATAAATTTAAAGTAATTAAAATTGAATGCAATTAAAAATTTAGTTCTTTAGACATACTAGCCACATTTCAAATGTTTGATAATCGCATGTGATTAGTGGCTACTATATTGGACAGTACAAATACAGAACATTTTCATCATTGCAGAAAGTTCTGTTGGACAGCACTGCATTGAATTCTTTTTGAACTACGTACTTTGTATGTTTCCCATTAACTGCACATAGAAAAACACCTGATTATAAGGGACTTCATTTAAAATTTCTCACATGGAATATGGTGTTAAGTAGCTGCCTCCTATTTCTCAACTACTAAAAAGCATTAGATTGAATTTTCTGTTCTGTAGGGATTAAAGTGCAAATCCATTTCTTTAACTAATTACTGGACTAATTAGTATTCTTATTAAAGTTTTTGAGCAACCAGTTTTTACTTGGGAGTATTCAGTATAACAGTACTTTTTAATTAAAATTTTAGGTGTAATTGACAACTGTTTTTTTTTTTAATTGCTTATATGTTGTTCAGTTTTGTCATTCTCAAAAGTACACCTATTCTTAATTTCAGTTATTTGTTTCTTTAAGGTCTCTTTTATTTTCTGGGATCCATTGTTAACTTTAGTCAGGACCCAGATGTGCACTTTAAATATATTCAGGCAGCTTGCAAGACGGGGCAGATCAAAGAAGTAGAAAGAATTTGCAGAGAAAGCAACTGCTATGATCCTGAGCGAGTCAAGAATTTTCTCAAGGTAAGTGGTTTGGAGTAATGCATTTCTGGTTGGGTTGAAGATCAGCAGTTCTGCAAGGGTTGGGTTAGTTTAAAAAAATTTTTTTCCCCTAAATGCGAAATTCTTAGCATTCTCAAATTGTGTGCTAAATTATTTCTTCCAAATTTAATACTGTGTGGTTTCCTTTGAAATAGGGAAGGAAATTGGTAAGTGAGACTTAAGACTGACCATCTGTTTAAAAGAAGAAAAAAAATAGCACTGTCTGAAAGGAATTTTCTTTCTTTTGCTTTAATTTTGGAAGGAAATTTTGAAAAGTGGTTTTACACTCTTGAGTGTCATTTTAGAATATTATTTAGGCTTCTTTTGAGTATTAAGATCAGCTTATACTCAACATCATTTTAAGGAGCCTCTATTGTATGCAAAGGGTTCTGTTGTCTAAAAGGACATACTTTATCTCTGTCATCAAATTAGCCTGACTCTGGAAACTAAATATTAATCATATGTAATTCATAAATTGAGGGTAAGGTCAAATAAAAGAACCCTTAGTTTTCTGACACATGAATTTATTTAAAGAAAAATAAGAATCGCCTGTGTTGGAGTAAAGAGTAGTGGCTTAAAGATTCTCAGCTTTTTAAAACATACCTGAAGGTAATTTTATTTTATGTTTAACTTTAGCTTTACTCTCATACCTACTAGTTCCTTTGTGAGGAAAATAAAACTTTAAAATTGAAAGTTGTCTATAAAAATCAGGAAAACTTTAGAACATTTATTTTACCCTCAGTTATTTCATATATATAGTATAAATGTAAATTATAAATATATGATTCTGGAGACTAAATGTAAAGTTCTTGAACATTTTTTTTGTCCTCTGGAAGAATTCTGGATTCAAATTAAAACCAAAATATTTATTGTATAATTCACTAGAAAAAATAGGTGTTTCCTACTCCTTCACTGTCATCATTTTTAGATAATCTGTATTAGCTGATTCTTCTTTTGAAGAACTTAACCTGGGCTCTAGCTTAATAGTTAAATCCTTACTTTCAGTGTTATGAGATAGAGTGCTGAAGTTGCCCTGTATTTTAGATTTAAAAGATAAACTTTCCCCCAGAGTATAGCTTTATAATATCTTGGCCATTATAAATAATGTTCTGAGTGGACTGGCTAGTGTATGTTTGAACCTAAGACTTATTACTGGTGATAAAAACTCCACATGAGAAAAGATTAATGCTTTATGCTTGACTAGTGTACCTTTAACACCAGTTCAGTTCCTCCTTTGAGTATCAGTACTGTTTCCTTTTTGTTAAAATACTACTAGCTTCTTAAATTGATTTCTTTTTGTTTATATTAAGCTCTCAGCTCTTATACATGAGTTGTAATTTCTTTTGCATTGGGTTTTAATTTTTCAATTAAGATATATATGTAAAGTAGGACTAACTTAACAGTTTCCACTTTATTATGACGTTGAGCTTCAGAAATATCCTCTGGATACTAGGATGGTGCAGCTGTAGGTTGCTTCACTCATAAACTCAATTAGATGAGAATTTCCCCTCCACACATGTGAATTGGGTGCAAACTTGATACAGTAGGGAAGTGGGTATGAATCGTGCATTTTTGACCCAGTCAAACATGGTTCAAATGTCTTTCTATTATTAGCTATTGTGTATTCATTCAGTATATGTACCTGTTACCTCAAGCAAATTAACTAATGTGCCTCAGTCTCTGTTTTTACAACCACAAGCTGTGTTTATCAAGTACCTTGTATGCCACAGGTGTTCAAGGGATAACCATTGTTAATAAGCTATGTTGGTGGGCCTTGGAAATAAGGTAGAGTTAGCCTGCATGTGAATTCTTTCTATCAGGCAAGTTTTGTTTCTTCTTGATTTTAAGTTACTGCTGACCTCCTCGAAGGAATTTTAATTGCAGTCTGAGTTAGAGGTAAACCTGGTGTCTTGTCTTTAAATAATCTGACATGGGAGTTCAGTACTGAGATACTAATATTGTATCTAGCTTCTTACCCCAGTAGTGGGAAATGAACATGCTAGACCATTTACTCACTTTCCTTATTGACCTGTAATGTGGTAGCTGCAATGCTGTATCTCATCATCACTATTGTTAAACTTCATTTTGGAGGTACTATGATAATTGACTGATGTTGTATGTAAACTCTATAATGAAGAGAAAAATACTTCTCTGCCTCAAGTGTCAATTATATGCTATCCATCAAGAATACAGAGATTGGTAGACTATGTTTTCACCTATAAAGTAACCTGTGAGTAGGATGAAATGGTGTCATTAGCGTCATTTGGCTTATGCCCTAACCTTGTAGAACTAAAGCTCTCCATATGAAGCATGGGACTGACTGACTGTTCTTCAGACTCATGATCTGCTTCTAGCTACCTTTAGTCTGCTTTCTCTATCATTTTTCCTTCACTGGTTTTACTTCAGTCGTACTGCTCTGCTTGCTATTTCTGGAACTCCCCAAATCCTCTCCTACCCCAGTGCCTTTTCCATTTTCCTCTCAGATCTTCATGACCTGCATCCTTAACATTTCAAATTTGTGATCACATGTCATGAGAAAGGATGTCTCAGATTACCCTATTTAAAATAAAACCTATCCTTATTTTATTCTTACCTCTGCCCTTTTTTAAAATTACACACTATCAGACATTGTCTTTTTCCACTTCAATATAAGCAAAGTAAGTACGCTTGCTTTGTTCCCTGCTGTATCTTCAGTGTATAAGAACAATGTCTGTTACATAGCCAGTCAATATTAGTTAAATGAATGACTTTGTTTCTGAAAACCTGAATATGTTTAATTCAATTTTGATCTTAAAATCTTTAACCATATAGCTAGATGGTAAACTTTTAGTAAATAATTTAAAATGTTGATAGCATTACTTACATGTATGAAATCATATGCAGATTTAGGCAAGAAAGTATCTGGTTTTTTCTACTTTTTTAATCTGAAATTTTCTTTGGGAATACAGTATAGTTAGTTGCCTTTGCCAGCCAGAAATCTTAAAGCCATGCATGAGAATAGAATACTAAGTAATCTGAGATTACTTGCAAATGTATTTTCTCCCTAATGGTAAAATAAAGTATGCAATATTTTATATATATATATATCAAATATTATAAGATGAAGAAGATTAGTGTTGGTCCATTAGCTTTTTGATGTTTATTTAGTAGGAAAAACGTGGCTTACTGAAATCTTTTGCATAGGTAGATCAGATGTTCTTTCTAGAAATTATTGCAGCAGCTGGTTAGTACAGAGTCTCCATGCTGCGAAATAATACTTGCTTTAGACTTTCCTTAATGTGAAAAATCTGCAGCTGGACTTCCACTTCAGATTTACAGCCATTTTTATTTTTTTATTCAGGATTTCTCATGACTTTCAGATTTAGTTTGGTCTTCTCTGAACACTTCATAGACTAATATTTGAATTATTTACAGTTTGGTGGCTGACAAGCACTAGATTTAGGTACCAGTTTATTTTAACCTTGCAAGTAATGTTCTTCGTGGCTGTCATTGGGGAAAGTCCTATCCTGCTTAGTTATACTTCCTTAGTAAACTATCATAGAGGAATAATTTATTGAGGAATGTTCACTGTGTGTAAATGAATTCCTGATGGAAACTGTTGTTTTTTGTGCTGTACCTTATGTCTGTGGAATGTAACAGGACATGTATCAGGTAAATGCCCAGTATAGGTTTTACCTCCTGTCTACGACATCAATTTACTTTATAAAGTAGGATTGTAGCTTGGTATTTGTAATGGTAAAAACAATTGGCAGTTTAAAGTTGTCTTTAAGTACTTTCTTTTTCTTAACCTTTTTTCTTATTATAGCAACATGTGGTGTAATTAATTCATGGCCGTCACCATCATGCTGCTCCTTGTAGGCTTTATTATAATATATAATAGAACATTTGAGGCTGGCCATACAATTTGGAATTGGGGAGGGGTAAAAAGCATGTCACTAGTTTGAAACAAATATGAGCCATTTATGCCATCATTTTGACAATATGTATTAACTATTAATGAAAGCTCCACTATGATGATTTTATATCCAGAAAGCCACTGGTGGCTCATAAATCTTAATTTGCCACTTTTTTGGTAAAGGGTATGTATGGGAAGAACCTGGTATTTTGCTGTGAATCTAAGTATTGATTAGTAAAAATTTACTAAAACTGTGATGGACACTCCAGCAATTTTAAATTTCTTTAAGAGAAGAGCCAAGTTTATGTGAGCCCCTCCCATCAGTATAAAACAGATTCTCATATTTTAAGTAGATTTGATACCTCATAGAGGGAGAAAATTAAGGTTTCTTTCTGTTCTTTTTTTAGGAAGCAAAGCTAACAGATCAGTTACCACTCATCATAGTGTGTGATCGATTTGATTTTGTCCATGATTTGGTGCTCTACTTATACAGAAATAATCTTCAAAAGTATATAGAGATATATGTACAGAAGGTAAGTAATATATATGTAGCTTAAAAATTAAATCTTATTATAGATTATACTTCTCACACTGGAAGTCTTCATCCTTTTGAAACTCTGTGCCCTTGGGAGTTCCCTGGTGGTGTAGTGGCTAAGGCTTTGGCGCTGTCAACGCTGTGGCCTGGGTTCGATTCCCAGCCAGGGAACTACCCACATAAAAAATTTAAAAAATAAAAAAAAAAGAAACTGCCCAATTCTGTGCCCAATATAGTGGTCTGCTACAGCGGCTCTCAACATTTTTTTTTTAACCGGAATTCTTTCTTTGATTAAAATTTTATTTGCATGCCAAATATGTAAAACAAAACAAAACTCCTATACTTGAAGAAGTTGGGTGGCCTCACACCCTACTTACTTGATATCCCCAGAAGTGTCTGTGTAGAGGTCACATACTTCAAAGCACAGTTTAAAACCATTTAAATATAGGTATTAGAAACTATACCATCTAACTGCAGCAATAGAAAGGTAGTTACTGGACATTTTCAGTAGTCATTTTGTGACTTTAGCTTCTTTGGACTTATCCTTTGGGGCAATGCTGAGGTAATTAACCAAGTCAGACTTCCTGCTAAAGTCCTCAGTCTAGTTGCAAATTTAGACTCTGTTTATTTTAAAACTGAGCTTAAAGGAGGGAAATGTTTTATTTTTTAAAGCTCCTTTTTGCTTTGCTTATTAATAATAATGGTGTTCTATTTTTTTAACCTTAGGTGAATCCAAGTCGACTTCCTGTGGTTATTGGAGGATTACTTGATGTTGATTGCTCTGAAGATGTCATTAAAAACTTGATTCTTGTTGTAAGAGGTCAATTCTCTACTGATGAGCTTGTCGCAGAGGTTGAAAAAAGAAACAGGTGTAGTACTGTTTTAACCTTCATAACTGAGATAAATTAGTAGTCTCTTTCAGCGTGGTAATGGAGAAAACTATAACCTGTCAGTTGCCTAAGAGTTACTCAGAAGTAAACAAACCATAATTCTCTGGAAACACCTAATTTAGAAATGATAAGGTAGCTGTAGTGCTGGGGAAAAAATGTGTTTTCTGGAACATTACATCTGTCATATAGAAAATGGGTTAACACATTTCGTACCGCTCACGAGTTTTCTCGTTTTTCATGCACCTAAAGTGAATTATGATCCGTCCCTGGCGTATGTCTGAGAGATTTCTATGCGGTACGCCATGTGTTAACCTGATTGATCACTTTTTGCATATTTATAATTACAACTACATGGGTTGACCTTGTGTATGTTTTTAATGTAAACTGTGTAAAACGGCTCCTTTTAGTTAGGTATGATACTGCTGTATTTAATAACTGAATTCACTCATAAGTTATTCTCAAGTATAATGACAGAAAAGAGTTCCCTGTGTAACTCTGGGTTAGATTGATTTTTTATTTGGGCCTTGATATGATGATATGAATTAGGAATTTCCAGTAGAGGAGAATATAATAAGTGCTTCTAATGCTTATTATACAATAGTCTTGTTTTAGCTGGGACATTCTGATGAACTCTAGTGTAAAGTTTTGGGGTTGGTATAATACTGGGGAAGTTACTCTAGTTAGGAAAGGATAGCAAGAAAGCCTATGGGTTTAATATAAGTGTCCTATTAATGGTATGCATAAAATTTGTATTTGAATGTTTTAGACATGGAAAAATTCTGCATTTAAGGACAATAGACATATAGAATATAATACTGATTTTAAAAGTTTAAGCCTAGTTTGAAGTGATTATGGATCTTAACAGTGTAACTAACATTTAGAGAGAGACTTCAGTTGAGTCTTAAATCTAATGCCTAAAAACAATCTTCTTTGTTGTACATTCCAAGCAAAGAGCCAGATAGGTAACAGTTAGACCATTTGGTCCTTAAGTGACAAATTATATTGTGATAAACTAAATTCACATCCAAGTCACTAGTATAGATGTGCCTTAGTTATCTTCTTTCAGTTTGCATGGAATATCTGCTTTGCTTGCACATGTTTATCGGAGCTTGATTTTTGCCTTTATTAATAAAAAAGTTAAGTGTCTTTACCCTCATGAGAGTGTGTTCATAATAACTACATGAATTTGATAGCCAAAATAATGGCTTACTGCTCTTTTTCTGGGTGCTTTTAATATTTAAACCATGGTAAAAAAAAAAAAAAGTGGGGGGATAGTCATCAGGACCATTGAGACACAAATTACAGCTTAGTGAAACCATTATCCTTCGTGGAGTGCTAGAATTATTAAACTCAGAGCTTCTAAAGCTACCAGATATTTTTACCAGTGTGCATTGAGTACTGCCTCCTTTGGCTGTAGGTCTTGTATGCTAACTGTCAAAATGGAAACGAACCTCAGATAATCTGGCCTATTTTCTCATACCATGTCTCTGGCCTACCCCTAAACAAAATGTATCTAAAGTCTAGATAGTTTGCTAGTGTAAAAAAAAGAAAAAAAATCTGAATCTATAATCCCTTCTTTCTATATCCTATCTAGATATGTAGCAGATATGTTGGAGAGCATAAAGATATTTTCACATACCTTCTTTGTAATCTTGGGCAAATCCTTTTACCATTTCTGAGCCTTAATTTCCCAATTTGTAATAGGATTGTTGAGGATTCAAAACAATGTATGCGAAAGCACTTTATTGACCATAAGGTACTTAAATAGTTAGCATGTCAAGAGTGTGTTATTTATAATACAGTATATGTGTGCATATTTTGTTTGTTTGTTTTTTACTAGATTGAAGTTGCTTCTGCCTTGGCTAGAGGCCAGAATTCATGAAGGCTGTGAAGAGCCTGCTACCCACAATGCATTAGCTAAAATCTACATAGACAGTAATAACAACCCAGAGAGATTTCTTCGTGAAAATCCTTATTATGACAGTCGTGTTGTTGGAAAGTATTGTGAGAAGAGAGATCCACATCTGGCCTGTGTTGCTTATGAACGTGGCCAGTGTGATCTGGAACTTATTAATGTGAGTACTGCTACAAATGTAGAGAGAAGGCTGCATTTAAAAAAACTTGAGTTATGTAAGACTAGTGAATTTTAAGAGTGGATTTAGTTAATACAGAGTGTTTTTGGAAGATATGCTTTTAAAAGTTTTTCAGTTACAGTTGACATATAACATTATATTAGTTTCAGGTGTACAACACAGTGATTAGACATTTATATAACTTACAAAGTGATCACCCCAATAAATCCATTACCCATCTGACACCATATGTAGTTACTACAATATTATTGACTATATTCCTTCTGCTACTACTATGTAACATCCAATTTGTACTTAATTTCTTCCCCCTTTTCACTACTTCCTACCCATCTCCCATCTGGCGACCATCAAAATGTTCTCTTTTGTATCTATCTTTTCTGTTTTTGTTTTGTTTATTTTGTTCTTAGATTCCACATATATGCAAAATCCATTCATTACATGTCTTTCTCTGACATGTTCCACTAAGCACAATGCCCTCCAGGTCCATTCCCTTCCATGTCTGTGCAATGTTCTGTTGTATATATGTACCACCTCCTCTTTATCCATTCATCTATTGATGGACATCCACACTGCCTTCACATCTTGGTCATTGTAAACAGTGCTGCAGTAAAAATGAATGCATACATCCCCTCGAAGTAGCATTTTGGGTTTCTTAAGATAAATACCGAGAAGTAGGATTACTGGGTCTTGCTTTATCTCTTGTTAATAGCTATTGTTTTAAAGTCTGTTTTGTCTAGTATAAGTATTGCTACCTATCTTTTTGTTTTGTTTGTTTTCATTTTCATGAAATACTTTTCTCCATTTCTTTACTTATAGTTTCTGTGTCTTTTCAGTCTGAAGTGAGTCTCTTGTAGGCAGCATATGTAAGGCTCTTATTTTCTTACCCATTTAGCCACCCTGTCTTTAGATTGGAGCCATATAATCCATTTACATTTAAAGTAATTATTGATATGTATTTATTGCCATTTTATTACTCATATTTTTTATCTTTTTGTTTTCATCTTAAGTCCCTCTAACATTCCTTGTAGTATTGGTTTGGTGGTATAATATGGGTTTAGCTTTTTCTTGTCGGGGAAGCTCTTTATCTATCCTTTGATTCTAAATACAGTAGCTCTCAGTTAACCGGAAGTCAAGCATCTGGTTGCTTGAGAGTGCCGAGTATGTTTATCTGGCGTCTACCAATCTCCATGGCTGCTGGTTAACTAAGAGTCTACTGTAATAGCTTTGCTAGGTAGAGTAATGGTAGTACGTCCTTGCTTTTCATTAGTGCTACTCTCTTCTGGCCTGCAAAGTTTCTGTAGAGAAGTCAGCTGACAGTCTTATGGGAGCTCCCGTGTAGGTAACTAACTGCTTTCTCTTACTGCTTTTAAAATTTTCTTCTTGTCTATAACTTTTGGCATTTTGGTTATGATAGGTCTTGGTGTGGGCCCCTTTAGATTCTTCTTGTTTGGATGTCTGCAGAAGACACATCGTTTTTATTTATTTATTTATTTAAAGTAGTGATGTCTGCAGAAGACACATCTTTTTTTTTTTTTTTTTTAATTTATTTATTTATTTAAAGTAGTGAAACAAAGAGATAGTTTATTGAGAGGGAAGTACACTCCAAAGAGGTAGGAGCGGGCTCGAGCAAAGAAAGTGGTTCAGGAGCCTCGACACATCTTTTTAAAAAAATTTTATTTGTCAATAATTGTGAACTTTAAAATGTCCAAAATAGTAGATGAAGAATGTATTAACATTTTAACCTCATTAGTTTTGCCACTTGTGTTCTCGTACACTCTCTTATACATGCACATACATACCATATATACACTTGTTTAAATGTATAAAAAGTTTCATACTTCATGATTTTAAACCTCTTCAGTGTGTATTTCCTAAGAATAAGAGTATTTGCTTTCATAAGGACATTATAGATACCAACTTCTGTCAGTTTGACACTGACAGAATACTTCTTAAAATTTATTTTATTCCAGTTTTGTCAGTTGACTGGATCCATCCAATTTAGGATTATATACAGTTGTCAGATTTCTTTAGTCTCGTTAATGAAACAGTTCGACCTTTGTCAACACCGATATCATTGTAAAAATAGGTTTTTTTCTATTTGTAACTATATTGAGGTGAAATCTGCATAACATTAACCTTTTGAAAGTGAACAGTTCCCTGACAGTCCATTCACAATGTTATGTAATCACCGTATCTATCTAGTTTGAAGTTTTCATCACCTCATAAGGAAACCAGGTACTCATTAAGCAGTTGTTCAGCATCCCCCACCTTCTCCTAGCCCTAGAAAACCTACCTCTTTTTGTCTCTATGGATTTACCTATTCTGTATATTTTATATAAATGAGAAGTCTCCTTTAAGAAAAGAATGTTCTTCACTTTGAGCTTCTCTGATGGTTCCTCCTGGTTAGATTTAGATTGTACATTTCCTTCCAGAATATTGTTTAAGTGATTTGTCTTTCTTGTGCTATTATGCAGAAGCACCTGACATTCTTTTGTCCTTCATTTGTGGAGGTACTTTTTATCAAGTTGTCAGGTTCTTGACTGTATATTTACTGTGTTTTTCTTTGCAGTTATTAAGTAGTTTGCAAGGAGACACTTACAACCACGCAAATATTTTGATCCTGTGTCTCCCCTTCTTCACCAATTTAGAACCTATTGATTTTTCTTAAACCTTTCTTAATGTGTTAATTGCAAAATGACAGTTTTCCAGCTCTAGCACTTTCTCTACATTTATTAGTCAGCACTCATTGAATTCACACACTCATGAGTTTGATTTATTCAAAGGTTATAATCCACTACTGTTATTTTGATCAAATTGTCCCAGTTTTGACTAATAGAAACCCCTTCAGCCTGTCTCCTGGGGCTTTGTGGTGTGGTCTCATCATTTCTTTGAGTACTTTCTTAATTTTTGGCGGAACAGGTTACGCCATGCTCTTGTTATAACCTTCCCAGCCCTGGAATCCACCATTTTTCCCAGGAGCTCTAATCACTTTTAGTGGGGAAAGCCATTAAAAACGCAAATCTGGGCTGTTAGGTGTATTTGCTTCAATGATCTTTCAGTGGTCAGAAAGACATGCATCTATTATTAATACATACATATACCCATTTATATACATGTGAACATATGTATGCATATATACATGGAAGAATAAACACAGAAATAGCTAGTAAAACACTGAAAAGAAAACTGTGAAGGGGTCTAGCCCTACTAGATATGACAGCACATTAGAAAGCCTCTGTAAATAAAACATGCAATACTGGTACATGACTAGACAGAGCAGTAGAGTAGAATATGAAGTCCAAGTACAGATCCAACATGTATACTTGGGGTGATTTTTAAAAGATTCCACGAGTTAATAATTGTGTTTTTTCTGATTGAATTTTAATTTAAAAAACTTGGCTGTGCCCTGTGCCCTATTTAAGAACATATGTAAAAATACTGGCTTTTTCTCCTATAAAACAATAAACACAGTATAAATGATAGGAAATAACTTTTAAAAGTAAAGTCAGTTGTAAAAATTTCTTCACTTCTTACCTTGAAATTAATGTTTAATATCTCATTTAGGTTTGCAATGAGAATTCTCTCTTCAAAAGTCTTTCCCGCTATCTGGTACGCCGAAAGGATCCAGAATTGTGGGGTAGTGTGTTGCTGGAAAGCAACCCTTACAGGAGACCGCTCATTGACCAGGTAAAATTGACAAACGTGTTTAAGGTTCATCTGTTTAACTATGAATAAAACCTTTTCCCTCATCATATACTCAAATGGATCACATTTAACTGAGAGAAGGTAGTAAAAAGTATAAAGTTTTAAAAAGATTATTAAAATGAAATAAAAAATGTAACAGAAATAAACTACATCCTCTACAAGAAAGTACATTCCAAGAGATTATTTAATTATATGAAACTCTTGATTCATCATAGTGAAAAGGAAGACAGCTAAACTTATAATAAAGTAAGTAAGAATTGCTCTTATTAATGCCTTAGAATTTCCAAAATTGAGTGGAACCATTCAAGACCATGGTAAGTTAGCCAAGGATAAGAATTGATAACAGAAAATACAAAAGATAAAGTGAGTAAATGTTAACACTCTCTGATAACTATAGAATTGCAAAAGAGATGTGGACTTACAACTATATAAAATTGAAAACATTTTCTAAAATCCTAAAAATTGAAAGTTATAATGTTTATTAAATTCTTGTATAAATATGGAAGAGAATAAATTAAAAGTTGTTAATATTTTGTTCCCTCTTCTAGGAAGCATATCTAAGGAAAGTTTTCAAGTAGATAGAAAGCTTCCTGGGAAAAATATTGCAGCACCTGGGAACCATGTAAATAGCCCAAAATAGGAATTAACGAGTATATAATGCCACATCTATATAGTCATTAAAGTGATACTGAGAATTGGTTATTATGGATAATGTTTTAATTTGGCAAAGGATAGAAATTTATAATTAGGATAATTTTTCAAGAGAGTGAAAGTATACATGATACAGGTATACGGGAGGGGGGCCCTAAAAAATGGAATTTATTTATTTAAAAAATTGTGTATATATTATTACATGTTTAAACTTCAGTCACCTTCAAAGTATGCTTCATTTGATGCAATGCATCTATCAGGACGCTTTTTCCACTGCTCAGAACAGTTTTTGAACACCTCAATTTGGATGCCTTTTAGTGCTTCTGCTTTATTTTTGTTTCACCACTGCCACACTGGGAAAACATTTCTCTTTGAGTATTGTTTTCATCCAGGGAAACAAAAAAAATAGTCCCCAGGGTAAGATTGGGTGAATGGGGAGGGTGAGGCATGGGAGTCCTGTTGTTTTTGGTCAAAAACTGCTGAACACTCAGGGTGGTATGGGCAGGTGCATTGTTATGCCAAACATTGTTCATGTAAATTACCCATCCAAACACATTGAAAAGAATCTCCAAAAAAAATTCACTGAAGCTGAATGCAGTCTCTCACAAGGCCAGCTGGTACACTGATGTAGATGGGTTCCTAGAACACTCACCTAATAGAGGAAGCCTGTACTACAAGTGGCCCTCCCTCCATAAGATAATTCTGATTTTGAGGGGGGGTCCTCTCACCTCGTGTACATGAATTTGTGTACAAAGACCTTTGGGTGGTAAATGTAAAGATACTTTTCCTCAATTTTTCTCTTCCTATTTCTATTGAGAGGCCTGCTTATTTGATACTTTCAAAATCACCACGATTCTCAGTACTTATTTGCTATATATCCTCTATAGGTTGTACAGACTGCCTTGTCTGAGACTCAGGACCCTGAAGAAGTATCTGTGACTGTCAAGGCTTTTATGACTGCAGACCTTCCTAATGAACTCATTGAACTGCTGGAGAAAATCGTCCTTGATAACTCTGTATTCAGTGAACACAGGTATGCTTGCTATGAGAGGGGTCAATTGGCTATTTATATTCAGTCTTCAATTGTGGCCTGTTTTGGGAAGGAACAAAGAGACAAACATTAGAGAATGTTTTCTGACCTCTCTTCTAATACCCTCCTTTTCTTACCCTGCTCCTGAGACAAAAACCTTTATAGCTGCAGTGTTTATTCTCTATAAGTTGTAAGCTTTTAAAATATTGCATTCAGATCTTTTTTTCTTAAAGAAACCTGCAGAATCTCCTCATCCTCACTGCAATCAAGGCTGACCGTACCCGTGTTATGGAATATATTAACCGCCTGGATAATTATGATGCCCCAGATATTGCCAACATTGCCATCAGCAATGAGCTGTTTGAGGAAGCATTTGCCATTTTCCGGAAATTTGATGTTAATACTTCAGCAGTTCAGGTAATTAAATTTTCCGACTACCCAAGTTGATTTAGTAAATTTAATGAGTAATGACTTCTCTTGATTCATTATGTGCATTGTCCTGTGCAGGTGAGTGTATTTGATTGCTGTGATGGTAGAAAAAAATAAAATCATGACTGTTTAAATGTAATTGTTATGTGGTAGGATTCATTTTATTATAACACTAATTCAAAAATTGGTTCTGTAGGTCTTAATTGAACATATTGGAAACTTAGATCGGGCATACGAGTTTGCTGAACGCTGCAATGAACCTGCAGTCTGGAGTCAGCTTGCAAAAGCCCAGTTGCAGAAAGGAATGGTGAAAGAAGCCATTGATTCTTACATCAAAGCAGATGATCCTTCGTCCTACATGGAAGTTGTGCAGGCTGCCAATACTAGTGGTGCGACGTCTTACTTTTATGTGTGTGTGACCTCAGAAAATAAACTGAAGCTACAAGGTCGGACAGTTAAATATGCAAACTCATCCTAGAAAAGGTGGTACATACTACATTGCTAAATATCACTCCAGTCATCTTCGAAGTACTCCCCTTAGAATGCTATGCACTGATGCCAGAGCCTAGTCTTCCCTTCAAAACAGTTTTGGAATGCTTTTCTAGAATAGCCATCAGAGCTGTTGTCGTGCCCAAAATTGAACAGTTAAGTTTACGAACTTGCCACTGTATGCTTACGTTGGTAGCACTGTACAAACAACTCAATAAGCGCATGACGGCAAGTTCCCGAACTTAATTGTCCAATTTGGGGCATGACGACAGCTCTGATGGCCATTCCAGAAAAAGACTTGCAAAATTGCTTTGAAGAATGGACTAGGCACTGGCATTGGTGCATTGCTTCGAAGGTGACTGTAGTGATATTCAGCAATGAAGTATGTAGAACTTTTTCTAGGATGAGTTCACAAAATTAATTATCCAACCTCATATGCTTAAGCTAAGCCTTAAGATGTCTGTATATTCTGAATTATGTGGGAGTTAGATACTGTAGGCTTACTTGTGAAAACATTTAGCTGTCCATCTCAGCCCAGATGAAGAGAGGCTGCATTTTGTGAACTTTCAAGTTCTTTGAGAAGATTAATTTACTGTTTTGAAGTCTCATAAAATTCTGATAGAACTCTAATCTTAAAACTCTAAGGAAAAGGAAAATTCATCTATTCTTTTTGGTCAGTGATAATACAGAAGTGTAATATAAGTTTTGCTATTTTAGATGTATTTCACTGTTTACATGTGTTACTGTCTGTAATGTTACCTTGAAAAGGAAATTAGTAGCAATTTTCATTTATTTGGGTGAAAAGATAAATGTTAATTTTTTTTCCACACATAGGAAACTGGGAAGAACTGGTAAAGTACTTGCAGATGGCTCGTAAGAAGGCTCGTGAATCCTATGTGGAGACAGAATTGATATTTGCACTGGCTAAAACAAATCGCCTTGCAGAGTTAGAAGAGTTCATCAATGGGCCAAATAATGCTCATATCCAACAAGTAGGTTTCCTGTTCACTTTTTTTTTTTGCAGTGTATAAATAAATAGTTGAGCAACTTTATTTTCTTGGTGGGATCAACACATCACAACTGAAGATTTTCAAGGAAAAAAATCTTACAGGAGAAGTATTGTTTCTCAGTATTAAATTGAATTTTGAGTTTAGGCTTACCTAGAATGGATTGTCTTTTTCAGGTTGGTGACCGTTGTTATGATGAAAAAATGTATGATGCTGCTAAGTTGTTGTACAATAATGTTTCCAATTTTGGACGCTTGGCATCTACCCTGGTTCACCTGGGTGAATATCAGGCAGCTGTTGATGGAGCTAGGAAAGCTAACAGTACTCGAACATGGAAGGAGGTAATACAAATACCTGTATGAGTGAAGAATTAAGATGCTGTTTAAAATGTTCTTTAAATTGTTTAATTGAATTAACCAGCTATGTTTACATTTGAGTTCACATAGTTGAAATTTTTATTGTAGGTCTGTTTTGCCTGTGTAGATGGAAAAGAATTCCGTCTTGCTCAGATGTGTGGACTTCACATTGTAGTTCATGCAGATGAATTGGAGGAACTTATCAACTACTATCAGGTAATGAACAGGAGTCTTTTATATTAACTGAGACCTTACACCACAGATGTTTTTATCTTTAATTTCATATTTCCCTTATTTAGGATCGTGGCTATTTTGAAGAACTGATAACCATGTTGGAAGCAGCACTGGGACTTGAGCGAGCTCATATGGGGATGTTTACCGAATTAGCCATTCTATATTCTAAATTTAAGCCACAAAAAATGAGGGAGCACCTGGAGCTCTTCTGGTCCAGAGTGAATATTCCTAAGGTAAGCAACCTTTAACATTGTGAGGCAACCTTACAACTAAAACTCTAATACATTAAAATATCTTTTCTATTAGCTAGAATTATAGACTCATCTAAAGCAATTAAATATCTCTTACACAGGTGCTAAGAGCTGCAGAACAAGCTCATCTTTGGGCAGAATTGGTGTTTTTGTATGACAAGTATGAAGAATATGATAATGCCATAATTACCATGATGAATCACCCAACTGATGCATGGAAAGAAGGGCAGTTCAAAGATATCATTACCAAGGTGTGTACCTACTTAAGAAATCAAAGCCTTCAGAAGGAGTAAGCTCATTAGAAAGTAACTCTGGCTAACTTATGTATGGATTTTTTCCATTTTAGGTTGCCAATGTGGAACTATACTACAGAGCAATACAGTTCTACTTAGAATTCAAGCCTCTGTTGTTAAATGATTTGCTGATGGTGCTTTCTCCACGATTGGATCATACTCGTGCAGTCAATTATTTCAGCAAGGTAATAGTCTTTAAAACTTCAAAACTTTACAAGGATCTAAAACATACTTGGATAACTTTTGCCCATGGAATTTAACATTTGTAACACTCTCTTTATTTTAAAGGTTAAACAGCTACCATTGGTGAAACCATATTTACGGTCAGTTCAGAACCACAACAATAAATCTGTGAATGAATCACTGAACAATCTCTTTATTACAGAAGAAGATTATCAGGTAAAACCTTTTGGTTCTTGCATATATTCTCAAAACTCAGGTTGGGTTGTAAAGTTGATATGTTTTGCAGTAAAAAAAGCCCATTATCCATCAGGATTGTAAACAATGTGTGCCTAGGTTCTAAATTTAGTGAGGTTGTCAAGATTGATAAATCTGACTTCTTGTGAAGTGCCAGGTTGGCAGAATTTTGCTTGTCTTGCTTTAGAAAAATATTACGGTTACTTCATTCCTAAACATACAGATTTAAGTAGTGTTGCAAGTCTTTGATCTCTTAACTAGTCCATAAAACTTATTTGGTATTAACTGTATTTTTTTACTGCTTTTCTTGCCCAATACCATATTAGTATCTTTTAATAAACTTTTCCTTGTGAAGGATTTCACAAAAACAAAATTATTTAAAGTTCAGATAGTTGCCTTTTTTCTTTCCGTCAACACCATTTTCTTTTAGGCTCAGATCCCATGCGCATCTGTATGACTGAATATCATGTTGAGTTGTATCAGGAGTTTCCCTAGAGCATAAAATCTTACCTCCAAATTACAAATCCTCCCAATTTCATAACCATTTCAGGTTAGTCCTTGATTCTGAGAACCTTGGAGAAAACTGTACCTTTAGAAATTTTACAGTACCTTTGAGGGCTTTATTTTTTTATTTAATTGGACGAAAGAACCTTGATACTTGTTCACATTACAACTTGGTCGTTTGATGCTTGAATCTAGGCGGTCATGTTACAATAATGGCTCATTGATCAACAGTGGTGAAACATAAACTTTAAACTAAAATGGAACACTGATTTGACATTTGAATGGCTTTGTTTTTTTATTGTTATTTTTTAAGGCTCTGCGGACATCAATAGATGCTTATGACAACTTTGACAATATCTCACTTGCTCAGCGTTTGGAAAAACATGAACTCATTGAATTCAGAAGAATTGCTGCTTATCTCTTCAAAGGCAACAATCGCTGGAAACAGAGTGTAGAACTGTGCAAGAAAGATAGCCTGTACAAGGTGGATAAAGTTGGGGGCAGGGCTGTCAAACCAAGTACTAGATGATCTGTGTTAGCCCTAAAACGGTATAAGTGATTATGATTTATAAAAGTATTAGTTTTGTGAATATGAAAATTACCTTTAAGCCCCCATTTGAGTAGATGGTAATTAAGTCAGTTTCTTGATTCTAGGGGCTATCTTATGTTTATGTCAAACCTCCCTCTGTTTCTAAAAAACAAAAGAATGCTTTACCCTGTCTTTGTTTCTTTCAACAAATCTTTAAATGATATAACTGAGAGGGTTTTTCTCCCCTTTGAATTACTTGGTTTACCAGTTCACTGTATTTGATTTTAATGTTTGACCTTCATCCTTTCCTTTTAATAGGATGCTATGCAATATGCCTCTGAATCTAAAGATACTGAGTTGGCTGAAGAACTCCTACAGTGGTTTTTGCAGGAAGAAAAAAGAGAATGCTTTGGAGCTTGTCTCTTTACCTGTTATGATCTTTTAAGGCCAGATGTTGTCCTGGAAACTGCCTGGAGGCACAATATCATGGATTTTGCCATGCCCTATTTCATCCAGGTCATGAAGGAATACTTGACAAAGGTAATGACACTTCTGGGTATATTTAGAAGTAGTTACCTTGAGGATATGTAAAAATCCATGTGCAGACTTATTTTTTCAAATGGATTTTTCCTCTAGAAGTGAGTCATTTAGTTGATGATAAAACAGTCCTGTTTTCCAGAGAGTTTTAGTATCTGACAGATGACATTGCATGAAAAAGGAAACTCAAACATAACTTGTCAGACTGTTTATCCTCAATGTATTTCTGAGGATGAATAATATTACTTCTATATTACATATATATTTTTAAACATTTGATAATTTTTTTGCAAAATAACGTTGTCTTCACATCAGTTCTTATAACTCAGATGTTCATAACGTAGTAGTGTAGATTCCCTTTATTGGTTGGTTCTTGACTTTAATGTGTGTGCCCTGGGGACGCTACATCTATATTCTTAATATCCTGTTAATCTTCTCAATATTTTGATAATTTTATCCCTAATTTTAAAATATAGGAGATTAACAATTACACATTTCCTAAAATTGCATTTAAAAAGCTGGGGGTATAATTATATAAAATTCACTCATTTATTTTAGTGTCCCCTTATAATATTAGAATTTTTACCCTTCTTCAACAGTTACTAGCTTTCTTGCTGTAGAATATTTTTAAATGATCCTAAAGGATCTATTTCATCAAAGCAAAACGTGCTTATTAAAATCAGTTTCATGTCTGATCTCTTCAACATGCCTGTTTAAAGGGGGGAAAATAGCACACTACTAACAACCCCCAGTGTACTGAATATTTTCGTAAACTACCATTTAATTAGATACCATTGTGTTCAGTTATTTTTTAAGAATTAACACTTTCTGTGTATTAACTGCTTAAAACTTAAGAGAAAAAAACAGTTGCCTTATCTTAACCATAGGTGAGAATAGCTTCTTTTCTTATGCAGAATGCCAACTTGTGAGACCTGGCTCTCAGCTGCTGTTAACTGAAGTGCTGTAAATTTTACTAGTGTTTAAGCTGCTTTCTTTCACACTGACTCTAGCATAAATTCTTCTGCAATAAGCTCTGAAGTTAAAAAATATATATTCTAAATTTTGCTTCCAGTATGCCCTTTATTTTCACTTTTCTCATACCTTTTTTAGTGTTAGATGTTTCTCCCCTAAACCTTTGTTGCTGATTCTGCCTTTTTATGCTCAATATGGAATTTGATTTTTTTTCTAAGCTGCACCTTCTGAATTCCTTTGCAGGTTGATGCAATAAAGGAAAAGGTGAAAGTTGATTCTTTTCCATCTTTAAGTCTGGAGGACTAAGTCTAAGGAATTTGCATGATTTTTTTCCTTCCTTTTCTACACTGCTGCTGCTGCTTTTCCTCCCAATAAATTTTCACTAAAGCCTCTGCAAGTCCCTTGAAACATAACTATAATAGAGCTGTAGGACATTAGTAGATATTTGCTACTAATCGGCTAATAGGCTTTAGGAAGGGCAGGAGGCTAATCAGTAGTTGGTTCACAGTCTCTCTTAAATACATTATTAAAAACTGAGCATGGTGAGTTTCCATATTCCAAAGTTTCAGGAAATTTCTCTTCCCTGTCAGGGTATCTGGACTGTAATAGGATTTTCTTAATATTCTAAATAAATTTAAACAGCCTCTGGTTTTATTTTGTGATCTTGCCTGACAGTTGTTGAATTTATATATGTATATACATGCCCTAAAAGGCTTTTTGGGGTTTTTTTTTTTTGTTTTGTATTGAAGGACTGTGATCCAGTTTCTGATCTCTTGATTCTTACTAATTTTTTGCTGAAAGTAGATACAAGAGATACTAGCTGCTTCCGAAGAGACTTTCCTCATGTTTCTCCAGGTGTCCAGTTCTTATGGTGCTAGTCTATTTTTAATAGGAATCAAAACTTTTTAAATCATGAGAGTGGCTTGCTATAATTGTTGGTAAGCAACATGAATTATTTCTGTATATAATAAAGCAATATTAACTTCTACTTTCTGTAATAAGGCACACCTCTGAAGCTACCTAAAATTTGCTCTTATTCATCTGTTGGCTTGTCCAAGGAAAAATTTAGGCACCTTTTGGTTGTTAACTTCCTTTATTGGCTTGTCTCCATCCCAATATAAATGAAACCCACTTGCAAACTTATGTCTAGTGAGACATAAAATTGTGGAGAGAAAGGGGTGGAAAGGTAAACGAGAGTTGGAACAAATTTAAAAGAATTTGGGTGGGGGACAATGCCTTGGAATTATGTTGAACCAAACTGGAGTCACCATGGGAACTTAGGGCAAACCTGAGTAAAATGCATTGTGTGTGAGGCCCTTCAGCAGCTAGTAAGCAAGGCAGTTAGAAAGCGTGTGTGTGAAAAACAGGTAATTGAACTGTAGTGTTATGCATTGTTTTAAAGCAAGCATGTACAGCAGTCATTGCAATTACATCATACTACTTTTGAAACTCTTAAAGCATTGCTGTGGGCTGTGTGTGTTTCTTGAGAGCCTGTATAGCAACAGTCATCTTCAGTCTCACTTCTTGCTTCAGTACTTTTGCCTTTTTTTCATGCACACATACACCAAAATAACTGACTGCATGTTAACTTTTCCTCTGCAGCATATTGCAGTCTTTGTGGAAAAGCCTTTACATTATAGTGAATTTTCAGTAGTACAGATGGAACTGTGAACTCAGTGTGACATGCTTACTTGTAATTTTTCTTTTTAAATCCAAGGATCAGAAACTTTTGTTACAGCTCTTAATAAAAGCTTGTGTTCATAAAAGCCTTCTCTGCTTTTCTTTCGTGAGCAATTAAATTGGATCAGTGTAAACAAAAATGGGTTGTTGCTGTGCCAGAGGCTGTCCCATTACATAGAAAATAAAAACTTTTTTGCTTAGCTTGATGCTACTCTTTCAGAGTTTTTATTTTTTGTTTTATCCCTGTGCCCAGCTTGCCTATGTCTATGCCTGGGCATTGTGATATTGCTAGCTCTTCTAAGTCTTACATGTACTTCTGTAATAGTACTTCTGTCTTCAATATCTGACTCAGACCTTAACTTTTAAACTTGTGTTCACTTTAGATTCTTGTCCTTGAAAGTTTGGAAGTGCATTACATGGTTGTTGGTTTTTTGTTGTTTCATTTTTCTTCTTAGCAGTTACTGATATATACTGATCCATGTTTTTTTGTTTTTGTTTTTTGTACAATCTCTTTAGCTCACTCTTTGAATAATGTTTAGGTTAGCAGAACCCCATCTGACCTTTGATGGCATAGACTGTGCTTTGAAGTATATAGCTATTAAATTTTTTGGCTTTAAGTTGGGATGTCACACACTGGATATTTCTTATAGTTCGTATAGTCCATAGTAGTCTTCAATTTGGTATTAAAATAATTCCTATGAAATAGAAAAATAGCATACAAATAGCATACAAAAGCAAACCCATCTTCCTACTGCAGAAAAAAGCAGATTTTATCTAAAGGTATTTAGAGTCTACTTCAATTTACTTTTCTCAGATTTTGTTCCCTTATAAATTAGGATGGCTTAGACCCATTTTTATGATACTTGATATGAAATAATTAAATATTTATAAAATGCTGTCCTAACCTTAATGGCCTATCTGAAGACTCCAACACACTATTTTAAATAGTTTCGAATGGAAACTAGGGGCTGCTTGAACCTTTTTAGGACCCAGTCTTTGTAGCTTTTCATTAAAGTTTGCATGTTTTTTTTATGTGTGTGATTTTTCACAGTTTGCCTTTTTGAAGAACATGTGGTGAACATTCATACAAAGTTCCTTCCTCCACTCTGCCCCTATCTCACTCAGCACACTTCTGTCTTTGAAAACCACTAGTAGTAATAACATCAAGATTTGAAATTTAGTTTTACTTTAAGTATAATGTAGTCCAAATGTAATGCTTTGGTTGGCAAGCCAACTTTTAAATATAGTTTAAAAGACAAATGGAAGTTGTACAGTGGAGATTCCCTAATCCCAGTATCCTAATGTCACTTCTCCCTAATGCTTCACAAAATTAAAGAATCAAATCATGCTAGTCCTAGAAAGAACTTTGCAGATTATCTCTTTCAACCATCTCATTATATAGACAAGGACATATTCTGAGCGTCAGTATAGTGGTTTGCCAAGGTCACATAACTAGTTTGTGAGGGGCCTATGTATTGCAGCTCCTTTCTTTCACTAATACATTTGGACTCCTCTACAGTATTACTTCTGTCTGATACTATCCACTTTTATTTAGAGTTGCTAGCATATAATAGCCATTTACTTCTTTGTAGACTGACCAGACATACCATTATAAATGGGACAGAAAACAGTGGTACTGTACTGTTTTAAATAGTATGTGTCATCAGCCTACTGACACCTTCATTAGCCCAGTGAGATTAGGCTGATCAAACATACGTTTGAAATGGGACAGTATCATTGTTTTCTGTCCCATTTGAAATGGTATGTCTGGTCAGCCTACTTCTTCTGCTTAATTAAGAAGAAAATTTCTTCCTCGAAGAAGTTGAAGTAAAATCAGGCATTCCGAATTACTTAGAAAACTGAATACAATATCATGCAGCCTTGTTTTTATATAAAAAGATCAAATATGGAGCCACTTGAGTCTTAAACTTCAGTACGCACCTGTAACCAGTATCAGCAGAAGCTGGGCACACTGAGCAAAAGATAACTTATTCTGCACAAGTATGTGTCCAGTCATTAGACTCATTTCACTTTTTTGAATACCATTTCCTTTTGGGAAGACGTCTTGCCAGGTCATGAGTTCATTGTTGTTATTATTTTCAGTAGGGTTTAATCTTCATTTGAAAAAGTGGTTCCTTCTCATTATCTCTCTTCCCCAGGCTGGCTGCATCCTAGCATGCCGTTTTAGCCTGGCGTGCGCTTTTATTGCATTTATAAATCCCTCCTTTCTGAGGGTTTATAATGAGTGCTAAAAAATCACCTTGACTGAAGTATGAACATTGCCATTGAATTTGAGGGTGCCTGAGAATGTTATTTCTAGTGTTTTATTTTGACAAAATTTAACATACTAAGGCTTTTCCACTTTCTGCCATAAACCTAGGTTTATAATACCTTTGAGGTGCTAATTAACATTACCTGTTTTTCTCCAGGTGGACAAATTAGATGCTTCGGAATCACTGAGAAAAGAAGAAGAACAAGCTACAGAGACACAACCTATTGTTTATGGTAATCTCTATCTCTTTTTAACCTCACAGAAATATGGTAGACAATGTTTCATTCTTTAGGGATTCTACCTCAAAATAGTGTAAAATAATACTCTTATTTTTTTTTTTCCTGAAAAAAGTCTTGAAGCAGGCATTGACATAATCCAAAGACAGTCTCAAAAACTTAAGATCATAATCTAAATTTTCCTTTTGCCTTGTCACCAGTTGATTGCTTATTCATAAATTACCGAGAAAGAAGAGTTCAATTTTCAGAGGTGCCAAGGCTATCTTTAATATGCTTTACATAGAGAACATCCTCTTTAAATTCTAACTGGGACGGAGAACTTGTGTAGAGTTTCCATTTGAGAACTTTCCAGAAAGATATGATCTTCAGCTCTCAGTGAATATTTAAGGCAATTCAGTTTCTTCTTACATGCGCATATATGAACTACTTTCCCTTTCCCTAGTGTTGACCAGATTCATTTTGAAGGGCATAGTCATAGCAGTATAAACAGGTGTTCTTTGGAGGAGGGCATAAAATTATGACCCTTGTATCTCATCCTGCTAAAGGAAATGATAATATAGAAATGTATTATGACATTATCCTTTATATTATAAATAAGGACTTTGGGAAATTAATGGACCAAGGTAGTTTTGATAAAGTTGGAGAAGGTAAACTTACAAGTACATTTTTAGAGATATGTTTGACATATTGGAGATGGGAAATAACAGTAGGAACAAAAACAGGGTGAGTATAATAATTTGGGGCACCTACTGAATTTGGCTTGCCTTTAAGTGTTTAAATTGAAGGCAGTTTACAATGGGGCATACATTTCAAGATGTGATTAAGGTTAGAAGTGATTTTTTTATAAACTGATTTACAAAAAGATTTTGCTCACTAAAGACAGTTTTGATTGCTATTTACAAAAAGGAGAGACATGAAGTCACTTGTGCTAGAGAAATCTTGTTCTAGGTTTACATTCTAGTAGTAGAGTATTTCTTTTGTGGGGGTTGGGAAGAGGTATTACGTTTTTTCCCTCTAAATAAGCCAGGTTCTCTACAGGTCGCTTTCTGTATCTGATCGACTACTAATTAAACTTCTTGAGAATGTTGACATAGTGTTTTGAAAGAGGTTGTATGCTAATTGTTTCATACCTAATATATATTTGAGTATCTCATTTTTTATTGCTTCCTCTAAATAAGTGTTCGATTCTTTGCTCAAAATGCATTAGGATTCATGACTGTTTTAGACACATTTAAATCAGAAATTTAAATCTAATTTTAAAAGTTCAGTTGTATTAAAAGACATGTCTGTAAACAAATTGTTTTCTGTGCTAATTATATTGTCCCAAATATAATGTGTAAATACCATGAGGGTAATAGGCTTTTTAGCAGATGTCTTGCTAGGTCATTTCAAGCATACTTGTGCATATTGCTTTAAATGCTTTGAAATAACATAATTATTGTTACAATTCTGGCCTTTGGCCCTGCACTGTTCATTGGCTTTTTAGGCAGGACACTTCTTAGAGTGACTGTCATGCCAAAATAGTCAGAAGTGCCTGCAACACAACTCTTCTAAATTGTGATTATGCTGTTACAGTAGGAGAGATGGAAGTGTGATAGTCTTACCATGCTAACAGTTTTTACCATCCCCTTGTCCCCTGCCCTTGTTCCTTTTTGTTTTCCTTCTTCAGGTCAGCCCCAGTTGATGCTGACAGCGGGACCCAGTGTTGCAGTCCCGCCCCAGGCTCCTTTTGGCTATGGTTACACTGCACCACCCTATGGGCAGCCACAGCCTGGCTTTGGGTACAGCATGTGAGACGGAAAGCTGATCCTGTAGTTGCCTATTTTCGTACTGAAACATCGTCTATACCCGCTGCTCAGTTTATAACAGAGGAAAACAGGCACACGTTCTTACAGCCTTTATTTCATGAAGGACTACTTTTTGCTTCTAACTATAAACTTGGATCACCTATGTTAAAAGCTTATTTCACATTCCGCATCATTTTAGAATTTATTTTCAAAGGGGAATAGTTTCAATGTTTTTATTCACTTGGGATTTTTTTCTTCCCCCTCATTCTTTGAAAAACTGCTTAATATTCAATCTGTTGTGAAGAACCTGATTTGCACTCTGTAGTGTTTAAAGAAAAAAACCTCTAATATTGAATCTCTTAAATTTAGTGTATGTAAACAGCTTACAATATGTATCGTCTAAATGCATTTAAATCTCTTTTATTCAAAGAAAAGCTTAGGCAAATATGTGACCATGCAAGACTGTCAATGCCAACAAAAACACTAATCAGTATATACCCTACACTGGACTGCAGTGCTCTCCAAATTATTTGAAAAATGCATTACAGAAAACTTGCCTGAATTTTAAATGAGTATAAAAGGCCCTCTAACCTATGCAGGTTTCCTCATTACGCATATAGAAAATGCTAGTGTGTTTTTGCTCACTTCATATGTAACAGGTGCCCTTAGTTGTGCTGTATCCTGTGCTTTTTCTGTGGGACCATTCCATTCAGGAACAAAGAGCACCGTGATTCCAATCTGTGTGTATTTACTAACCCTTCCCTGAGGTTTGTGTATGTTGGATATTGTGGTGTTTTAGATCACTGAGTGTACAGAAGAGAGAATTCAAACAAAATATTGCTGTTCTTCAGTTTTGTTTGTGGAATTTGAAATTACTCAAATTTAAAATAAATTACTGGACTGTGGAAATAACATGTAGAATGGCAGTTTTAATTAAATACCTCTCAAACATAAACCAAAAGAACCATGGTTTTGGTAGTTTCATATTGGATACTTGAGGGTACAGGGAGGTATGAGAGCAGAAGTGGAATTGAGTATTGGGACTGTGAAAGTACTGTATCACATCATGTACATAACTGGTTAGTAAGGTACATGGAGTAGTTTAAAGCAGTCAGTATTAATAGTAAGCTACATTTTGGCTATCTCCATTATTTTAACCAAGTGGCAGTTCTAGTTTTTATCTAAGCTTTCACTTAAATGAACAGATTGTGGATGTTAAATTTTATTAACTGAAATAAAAGTATATAAACATGTAGTTAACATGACATTCCTCACTATGAAATTGTAAGGGTCCCCGAATTATAGGTAGTTTAAGGTGATTTTTTTTAACCATTGTCTGAATCCCAACTTTTTTGGCTGATGCCAGAGAATGTTACTTTCATGTTCATTTCACTATTAATCCTTAGTAGTTAGCAAGCCCCCTAGTACTGTATTGCTACAGAAGAATTTCTAAAATCTGAGAACCCCTGCTCTCTTGCCCATCTTTAATTTCTTACCCTGTTATTTTCCTATAGGAAATTAGAGTATTACCTGAAAAATCCCTTTTTCTTTTTTGGTGTGCCATAGTGAAAACATCTTGCTCTTCAGGCCCCGACTGTACTTGTGTTTCTGCTGGATCTCTGCCCCCTTTATTCATCTTCTTCAAAATTAAGAGGGAGAATAGTAATGGTGCCTGTGAACTCTTTCTTCATAGAGTCAAGATTTGTTCTCCTCGACCTTTCCCATACTTTGAATCAAATGGTTTTTATCAATGGAAATATTATTTTTCTTCCCTTTCCTAATAGAAACAAATTAAAATACTTCAGTAAAGGTTTTCTTATGGCATACTTAAAATATTTTTTTTTAAAGAACAAGAAAGCCTTGCGTTAATCTGGTCCTATGTCTTATGATACTGAGTTGCCACCTAAGTCATCCATAATGGTCTATAGTAGAAATTGTTGTAGTATGTGACTTGGGTTCACTTCCTGAGCAAGCTTTTTGCTTCATGTGTATATTAACACTATGAATATTTTTCAGAATTTTTTGCAGGAGTTTAAATCATAATATGTCTAGCTCAGGACTGAGCAATAAACTGTAGTTTAAGAGATCTTCCCTAACCTTACTCTGAATAGGATGGTGGTCTGGGAGAAGGAATTAAATACAGAAAACAGGGTACTGAGAGTCAGTCCTTAGCACCCTGAATGTAACTGAAACAGGAAAGAAGAGGGGAGACATTAATGGGAAACTTTTCAGGAGGTAAACAGACTTTGAGTGATCTTCCTCCCTAGTATCCAAATACAGCCTTTGTACAAAAAATATGTGATACTTGTTGACAACTATATCAACATAGACATTAGTATAATAGCAAGAGACTGACTGATCTCCAAGTAGGGCTGCTTGAATGTGTAAATTGATTCAGTCATGTAGACATTATCACAGTAGTGGTTCTCAAACCTTTAGGATCCTTTTATACACTTAACTTGTTAAAGATCTCAAAGAGCTTTAGTTTATGTGGGGTTATAGCTACTGATATTTACTATATTAGTAGTTAAAACACTTTTTAAAATTGTTAATCCATTTAAATATAACAATAATAAATTCTTTCCATATTAACAATTAGGAATTAACTGTATTTCCCAAAAACAAATCAAGTGATAAGAGTGCATGGTACTGCTTTTTACAAGTCTCTTCAGTGTTTGTCTTAAGATAGCTGGCTTCTCCTATGTGCTTCTGCATTCAATGTTATGTTGTTTTTGTTGACATATATGAAGAAAATCTGGCTTCATGTAGATATGTAATTAGGAAAGGAAGAAATATTTTAATCTTTTCAGATACTTGGGTTTAATTGAAATGTGGAATCTGAAACCATAAAAGTGAACTCTTTGTACTGTTATATTAAAACCTGTTGGTCTGTCTTCACTTTGAATGTATCTTTTACCCATGCTCAATTTGAATCCTTCATGCATTGGTTATGTGGAAAATACTTATTTACTACATTATGTAGTTCTTCTACATGTTGACACATTATATTTTAAATCATTTGTGAGGCATGATGATCTTATCAGAAAAGTCTTAAGTTTTGGAAAGCTTGGAAGAGAGGCAGATAGAAGTTTTCCTAAATACTGTCAACTGTTATTTATGAGGAAATAGCAGAATAAGCAGTTCATCAGTTGTTCTTGCCAGTAAGGATATTCCATGACAAAAGCAGCTAGTTCAGCTCACAACTCAGCCACACAAGTCTCCTCAAGACAACAATCATACGTGAGTGTGTACCAGAATGTTTAATGTTACACAGTTACTAAGACAAATAGTCAAGGGTCAATTTTAATAATACTTCTACTGCTTCTTCAAGGACATTAAGTGAAACTTTTTTTTTTAAACTGTGATTTGTCAAAGTTGCCAGCAGTTTTATTCACCATTGCTTTTGTATCACCAGTGCAAATGTCAACACAGTGAAAAAGAAAAAGAATGTCTTAGTATTGTGAAAATAGTTTTGACTTTCCTGAAAGTATCTGAGAGAACCCATGGGCTCTGCCCATATTTTGAGAACTGTTAGATGAAACCTATAAAATAAATACAAAGTACAGATGAACTAGAAAACAAGTATAATAGATTTCCAGTATTACCAGAATTTGTATACTATTCATTCTAGTAGATATGCCATGACTTATTACAGTTATTTGAATCAGCCACAGCAGGCCATCCTGTTGGGAATGCAGTGAGTGTTCTTTGAAGTTGAACAACCAGTCTGAGGCAAGCCTCAGAAATTACCTGAGCCAGAATCATGCTTGAATTCTCTTCAACTCAGTTACATACTGTTGCATCACTTTTGAATCTAGTAGTGTAAACACTTTAGAAACAGTTGCTACTGTAGCATCATTTACAGTTGCAGTTTCTCCTGTGCTGTCTGGCAGTGTAAATGGGATAAAAATGACCAAATATTAGAAACTTTAAGACTGGCTGCAGTAGACTTAAGTGTTCTGGCCAGACTTCATGGAACTTAACCTTAGTTGTGCTATCATGCTGCTATGTTGAAGTTAACCATGGAGAGTTGGAGCCACTTAAAACCATGTGCCTGTCACTAAAATTTGCCTTAGCATCATCACAATTCTTAGGGATATCGTGAATTTAGGAATACTGTCAGGATCCTCCTAAAAGGCGCTTTCAGGGAAAATGGCTTTTTACAAGAGATTGAAAAAAGGATGGAAGCTATGTAGCTTTGTAGATGGGACCTTTATGTTTTGGGCAGCTGGTATAACAGTAATTAGAATTGTGTCATGCCAGGTGTATAGATATCAAAAGGGAAATAAAGGTGCCCTTAAGTAATTGAATTATCTAGTTCCTTAAATTCTAGGTAGAGTGGGATGTTAGGAGGACATACTATATTCACTTCAAAATTACCATAAACTTGTGTTTATGCTCATTACCACCTTGAAGTTCTATACAAGTCACTTTACAAGTTTCAATGCCTTCAGTGTTAGAAAAGTGGGGGAAGTAAAGCAATTTTATACACTATGATGTAGAACCACTGCTGAGAATCTTTGGCCAGTGTGGGTCAGGGACATGACTAGGAAACAACACAGGTGGGTTATATCAATGCTATAAAACAAACTTGGAGACATAAATTTAAAAATCCAGGTTAGCTAGGCCATGATCTGTTAATAAAGTAGGCTATCAGTCACCCAAAAAGTGACAGGAAAATGGCAGTTTGTACCCGACAGGACTACCCTTGAACAACTGATCCTCCCGTCTTGGGGAGAGCTATTAAGACAAAGATGGACCTAACCATACATAGGAAATGCTGTTTCCCCCCTTGTAATCCAATTTTGTTATGTTGTTTTAAATATTTTTATTTCAGCACTTTAACTACTAGGACATTTAACTAAACTTTTTTTCCCTTTAGCCCCAAGATAACTAAAACTGTGCCAAGTACATGACAGAAGAACACAGGAACAGATTTTCATTTACAGAATACTTAAATTGGGGGAAGAAATTCAGCTTTTATTCTTAAAATTAAACAGTTTCAAATGCATATGGTAGTGGGACTGTCATCATACAAAATTCAACTTAGTAAAGTTTTAGGTGACCGGTGACTTTGTCTATTAGGTCTGCTGGTCCTGGCCCAATTCCTAGGACAGTTTGAGAGCCTGGTGCAATCTGAGTACGTCCAGCATCTTGGATTAAACTTACAGTCAGTCCCAGCATTTTTGCGTGGGTCAGTAATTGAACCAGAGTTTCTTCATCAGGGGCTTTAACCACCACTTTGGGCTGGCCACAGTATTCCCATTGTTTAAGCATTTCAGGGTTCCTCCTCTGAATTTGCTTGTAGGCAGAAACAGCAGCGTGAGAACACTGGGCAGCCACTTTCCCTTTTCCCATCTTTAAGTCATTTCGAACCACAAGAATCATTTTGTGCTCTCCACTCTCTCCTAAGATGCTTGTTTCCATTCCAGTCTCTTTGTCTGTCTCACTCACTGAGTTTTTGGGGATCATTCCAAAGCGTACGCGGAGGCCCCAGCCCAGGCACATGCCACAAGCAACTCCAGCAGCCAAACTGAGAACACCAGGATGGGCCAAATACTCCATAACCAAGGATTTGGAGAGCATCTTAAAGGAAAGGAAAAAACTTATTACCATCTAGCAGTGAAATTTATAGGCTTATCAGAAAAACACCTTAACAGTAGATATGCAGCAACATTTAAAACAATATGAGGTAACCCAGAAAAAAGGCAAAGTATATTTTGGATCTTATGCATGTACCGTATTTTTCTCCTGTGAACTAGGAAAGATTCAAGAATACAGGTGAAAAGGATCTGATCATCTTTAATTTCAAGGTGAAGAATATCACCTTGGATAAAAACAAAGCTCTGTCCCTCAGTTTTTATAGCTCTCGGGCGGAGAAAGGAAATGTTCTGTTTTACAAGGATCTAAGGAACCAAGAATACTGTCCCTGCCCCTCACTTTTCTGGAATATAGTGCTTATTTAATTGTGTCTTTATAATGCAGTGGTTCTCAACAGGGATGGTACAGCCCCTCAGAGAAGTTCTGGGTGTCACAATAATGGCCCTGGAGTGAGGTGGCTGTGACATGTACTACACCTTGGAATGCTACAAGTCTTATAGAATGATGATTTGTTCTGTTGGACATTACTGTAGTTGAAAAACTTATTAATACCCAAGACTAGGATCCAACTTCACTTTTCATAAGAACACAGTATTTTTTGCATAGTTTTATATATACACTAATTTTATCAGAAGTATCATAATACAAAGGAAGATGATCCTTTATCATTTCAGAAATTCTTGTTACCCCAGCAAAGTCATTCATGGTATTTGAGTCACCAATAAAACATATCAGTCTACATTTGAAGCTTGTTGGATTCATGATTCTATGAACAGGCACAAGTCCTAGAAATACATATTTATCATAAATTAATTTCTCATGCTAAAACGTTTTTGAAGTTACATGATAGATTGTACAGTATTATCAAATATTTTAATATGAGGAGGGGAAGAAGGGTACATTGAACTTTGATATAATTCACATACTATAAAAATCACCCTTGTAGAGCATACACCCCTATCTAATTCCAGAACATTTTCACTACCCCAAAAAGAAACCTTTGTACCCATCACGAAACCATCTTCCCCCGCCACCACCACCACCACCACTTGCAGTCCACGGAAAAATTGTCTTCCACGAAACTGGTCCCTCATGCCAAAGAGGTTGGGGACCGCCGACCTAGATAACATGGCAGTTACTTAGACAAGAGAAATGGTGATGGGAAAGGAAAGAAGTGGCCAAGACATGCACGTCTATATGATTTGGTTACTCATTGGAAGTCTGGTGATAGAAGAAAGGGAGAAGATTTAGAATGACACATAGATTTGAAAAACATGGAGAAGAGGCATTCACTGATGAAGAGAATTAGGTTTGAAAAAGGTACTGAAATCAGTTCTAGATATGTTTGTTTTGACCAAAAGATATCCTTGGGTGGGTGGGGGTCCCTGGTGGTGTAGTGGCTAGGCTTTGGCGCTCTCAATGCCATGGCCTGGGTTGGATCCCCAACCAGGGAACTCACCACCACCACCACCACCACCACCCCCCCCCCCGCCCGCCGCAAAAAAAGATATCCTGGTTAGAGATGTCTAGCAAAAAAAACAAAAAACCCACAGGTATCCTGCTTTTTGAAAATCTGCATTGTACCATTTCACTTTTGTGAAAGACCTACATTGGTGCCTGTTTTCACTAACGAGAAGAAATCCAAGGATGACTTTTCACTTACCAAAAAAAGTGAAAATAGCATTCAGTTTGTTTTGCAGCGAGCCATCACAGAGTAGCATGCACCTAGATCAAGGAGAGTGACACTAATTTTACTAAGTAAGTGTTATTTTAGATTTATTGTGTTATGTAGTATCATTTAGTAGGTTATTATTTATTTATTTATTTTATTTATTGGTTCTGGGAACGCTCAAAAGTTTTTCCATATAAATTAATGGGGGAGTTCCCTGGTGGTGTAGTGGCTTAAGGCTTCGGCGCTGGCGCTGTCAATGCTGCGGCCTGGGTTCGATTCCCGGCCAGGGAGCTACCCACATACCAAAAAGGAAAAAAAAAAAAAAAAAATTAATGGCAATTGCTTCTTTGCTTTATGCCATTTCTGCTTATAAAAGATTTCATAGGAATGCTAATTTTAGAGTATATGTATATCATTTTAGAGGTCAGAAGATAAGCCTAGACTAGAAATACAGATTTAACAGAACATATGACTGAGGTTACTGAAGTGATGAAAGGGGATGAGGCCACTGGGAAAAGTACTAAAACAGAACCTTGAGGAAACAAACATTGAGGGGTCAAAGAAGAGTAACATGGAATGGCCAGAGGTAAAAAGGTCACACATGGTAAGCTGTCAGCACCTAGTTTCAGGCCTCTTAACTGGTATGCCTAATGTGGTGACAGGGTTCTACATGCCTTTGCAGCCAGAAAAAAATGAATTATTAGAACCCACATTATCTCATAATGTATCTATCATTTAATTACTATAGGATACCTACATATCAGCAGGAATTCTCTAATAACCTACCAACCATACTCCAAATTACAACACTCAATAATATAAAGAAGTATACACTAACCTTTATGTCAACAGTTAGAAAGCTTTTCTGAATCAATTTCTAGGTTGCAAAGTAACCAAATATGCCATACATCAGATTTAGGTACTACTCATATCTGGAGAAGGGAACTATTAATATATAAAGGGGACTTATTATGTGTTTGGATAACATGCTAAACCCTTTACTTCCATTACTGTTGCTATAAAAATAAAAGGAAGGTATTATTAGCCTCATTTTAAAGATAAAAAAAGAAGAATCAGAGAAGCTGCTTATCCACAGTAACAAAACTAGTAAGTATAAAATATAGTAATATCAACGTCATGAGATAGATACAAAGCTTCTTATCTTTGAAATTTTATAAACAGATACACTAAAGGTCAACAAAAACAGTAAGTTGAAACTTACTTTTTTCCCCATACCTCAGGAGGTTGCTAATTCTAAAATGTTAAAATTAATACTAGTATCTTTGTTCATTAGGATGTTCTAATCTTATATCAGCCTGAGATTATCATCTAACTCCACTAAAAGGCGTTTCAGCCAGCCCTGTTTCTGCATATTATCTACTAGAAACATAACAATAAACATAGTGCTTGAAACTAAGGTAAAAATAACTATTCTTAGTCTAACACATAATACTGGGCAATAATGGCATTGCAAAATAAACATGTCCTGTAAACCCCTCCTCTTAGAGCCTTCTAATTCCTCTGCCAGACTAAACCCCTTTCACTAATGCTCTTGATCCCATTACCATCCATTAATGCCACTCCACTGGCTACTGCCCCTTACGTAGCCTTTTACAACCTAAAAACTCCTTTCCTCTTGGATCTTAAGCCATTGCCTCATTTTTCCCCTTCCCTTTACCTCTAAACTTCGTCAATTACCTGCCTCCCCAACTCAAGTGAAATTGCTAAGGAATCAGACACTTGCTAATTGCCAAATGTAGTTGCCTCTATATAAGCCTCATCTTGAGTTTTCTGCACCACTCACTGGTATCTTTTCTTTAAACTTTCCTCCCCTTGAATCCTTTAACCCAATTTTCACACCATTACCATACCAGCTTTCTGAATAGCTTTTTTCCAGTTTCCTTCTCTGGCTCTATGTCTTCCGTTTTCACCTGATGTATGTATGTATTATTAGCTTACACATTTAATTTTTTTCAGTCTATACCTTCATTGTTCAATACAGTAGCCATTAGCTAAATGTAGTTATTTAAACTGAATTAAAACTAAATAAAATTTCATTTCTTCAGTTACACTTAGCCACATTTCAAGTGCTCAATAGCTCAACGACTTTAAAGTGGCTAGTGGCCACTCTATCAGACAGAGATATAGAATATTTCCATGACCACAAAAAGATCAATCAGACAGTACTGGTTTATATACTCTTTCCATTCAATTAATGTTTATTGAAGGCCTTTTTGTACACCAGACACTATTCTGGACCCTGGAGAGAGAGCACTAAACAAAAAAAAGTCCCACTCTTCATGGAGTTAACATTCTAGTAGGAGGAGACAGACAATAATTTGTCAGATGAGCAATCAATCTCACTTATTCCCAAATCATCATATGCTGAGGACTCCTAAAACCTCTCTTGGGCTCCAAACTTGAATTTCCAGCTGCTGCTAGATTTTTACCACTTAGATGTCTAGAAATACGCTAAACTGTGTCCTAAACTGAACTCAGTATATTGCCTTCCCTCTCAAACTTCCTTTTTCTGTATTGGTAATTTCTGAGCAACCCTGAACTTTTCCTTTTTTGTCCTACCACACTGAGTCACCAATACTTGTTGAATTTATCTGTCTTAAACCATCTCTTTATCTCTACTACCAGTGCCCTAATTATCTCTTGGCCAATTTCCAAAGTTAAATTCGCCACGTCTAATCTTTCCACATTTGCTTCACTCTTGCTCTAGTTCATCCTAGTGCATCTGCCATTATAATTATACTTCTAAGACACGAATCTGATTCTGTCATTTCCCTGCTCAAAAATCACTAGATAATGCCTAAAGAATAAAAGATAATCCTTTGCACGAATTTACAGCACTACACAACTTGGTTACAACCTACTTTATCCCACTAACCTACTTTCCTGCTATATACTGTACAATCCAGCCACACCAAATTACTAGGTTCTTTTAAATAGCAACCTCTTCCTGAAATTATTTTTTTTTTCCTCCACTTAAACACACAAAAACAAATACCTTCTTCACCCGTGAAGGCGTAGTTCAAATGACCACTGTCTCTGGTCCTTACCAGGCCCCAGTCTTTGTTTATTCCCCAGAGCGGCTCTAACACTTATAACTACTGCGGGTAATATTCTCAGCGTCTAGTACAATTCCTGGGGTATATTAAAGAATTAAATACTTTTCTAAGCATTACGTCTGTGTGACGCAGGGGAACCAAGTTTTCGATCATATTCTTAGAAACCGTTTCTCTCCTGGTAGAACTCAACTTGATTTGCTGTGTATTCAACAAATACTAAGCAGAGTGTGAGGCCTGCTCGGTATTTCCTCACATTGGGAGCGAGCAGCACATCGATGCTACCCTGAATGACGGATTTGCCTGGGAACTAAGAATTCTGGATCCTTCCTCTCCCCAGAATCTCGGTCCCTTCTTCCAAAGAACGACTGGCAGAACAGGACAGAGGCTCACTCCAGCAGTCACTGGGGAGAAGATAGTTTACGAAGGTGAAGGGTGGGGGCTTACGGAATGAGGTGGGAACAAACAGTTCAAGTAGAGAGAGGATGAAGAACGACATCCTTTTCCTTCGCCCTGTAAGGGGCCGACCTACCTACCTAGAGCACCTCTCCTCGGCCTCACTCCAGTCTTTGCGTTCTTCACTTCTGAAGAGTGGGCACGCTTCTATGGCGCGAGTTACCTCTTCCGGGATTTCTTGACAACAAGTTCCGGATCAAGAACCGCGTAGAGAACATTCTTCCTTTCGCCCCGCCTACAGATACGGAACCGAAATCCCCAGACTATCAGCTGGGGTTCGCGAGAGAGGGTGGGAACCTCTTTCTCCTGGAGGCGGTCTCCTGAGGGACACGGACCGGAAATGACGCGAGCGAGTTCCGGTTGGTCGGAGCCCAGCGGCGGGTGTGAGTCTGTCAGGAACCTCTTCCAGGATCCTGAGATCCGGAGTAGCCCGGGTCAGAGCGGGTAAGTAAATGAGCACGGGGCAATTGGGGACGGAATTCCTGAGACTGTCCTCAGAGCTTGGTTTCTTCCGGAGCTCTCCCAGTTAAACCGTGCGGAGCTGGGGCACCGTGATTTCGACTTCAAGCGTTGTTTTAGGTGCTTCTGACTCTTGGTGTCTCAGTCTGGCGGTAGCCTCTTATCTGGGGACACCTCCCCGTGGTTGGCCACCGGTACATTGAACCCATACACTGGACTCCCCATCTTTTACTGTCAGCGCCACGGATTTTGAAGCCTTTCTAGGCTTCTATGGAGTACCTACCAATCTCTTCTTCCTCGGGTTTCTAGGACCATAAAATAAATGGAGATCTTCCCTGCTGATGACCAAGCTGTTTCTCAAGATCTGTCAGTTTGGGTTCTTGCCCTTCCCAACCACTAGTTCATGATGCTAAATATATTCGCTTCTAAGCAAAATTCAAGCGCGCAAGTGCTATCTAACAGTGTCGGTGGCTAAGCGAATGAGGCCTTCACACCGTCGATCTCTTGCAGAGGACTTTCACAAAGTAGGGTTTTCTGCCTTTTCCAAGTCTCTGACCCCTGCAACCCATGCATCTCATTGCAGTGGAAGTATTTTTTCTTCAGCTTAATCTCTAAAATTCCAAGAAGCTGTATATGACCCTGTGTCACTCTGCTAAGATTACTTATGTATGAAGTCCAGTAGGTTTTACAGTATTATCTTTTGTTTTTCTGCAAATCCATTGAAAAATCTCGTAATATATTGGCCCTAGTACTGTGTACCTATCTTGGCAACATATCTCCTTTTCCTAATTTTAATGCCTTGCAATTCTCCTATAAGGCTTGTCAGGAATTTTGTAGATAAATTGCACTGATCTTTTGGAGAAGCTTGTACAAGTATTTCTAATGTTGTAGTGATAGATAATTTAATGTTCTGACTGCTACTACCTATAAATTGTGTTATTAGTTCTGATTTTAGTTGTCAATTCTTAGCATACTCTTTTGTATGCCTGAAACCTATGTAATCCTTGCTAACAGATGTCACCCCAATAAGCCTAACAATAAAAATAAGTTAAAAAAAAGAAACTCTTATTATCTAGGCAACATTTTATGCATTCTAGATTATGTTTTTATTGACCTTTGGAAGAGGGATGGTGGTACCCAGACAAATGTGGCCAATTTGTGTAGGTGTGAAATGATTCTACAGTAGAAATCTTTTATATTTTAATTCTTTGCCTATATTATTTTAAAACACTGAAGCATATTTTTTCCTCTGAGGGGTATATCCTACTTCATTAACACTTTAATTTCTTTGACTCACATTGCAGAATAAACAAGTTTCTCAACTACTTCATAAATAAATGGTTTAATGCCTTTTAGCAGTTTACCTATAGTTTAATCAGTTTGTTGTTTAGTTTATGTTTATTCTTATTTTCATTTTAGAAAATATTTTTACACTTGTCTGAAACAAAGTGACAACATTTTGAAATGTGGAATTATATATTAATTATATAAATTAAATGTCATCATTAGTTTTAACATCTGTTAAATTTGCTTTTGACTTTATAACTGCAAACCTGATCTTATATTTTATATTTTTTTTGTTCAATTCAGTTATCCAAGCACTGATTAACCAAACTGTTTTACTTTTCCAACTTCTTCCTGTGTTTGACTTGAATTACCACTTTTTAGGATTACAGAAGATCATCTAACTTTAAATCAGAATACCTGGATTGAAGTCTGGGCTCCAACACTAATTGAGTGAAGGTTGACAGGTTACCTAACTTTCTGAGCTGGTCTGGATTGTGTTGATAAAAGTGCTCACTTCACGGGATTGTCACAATGATTAAGTGAGATAGTAAATGTGAAATGACTATATGAATGAAAATATGATATTGCCATTTTACTCTGAAAGCTGGACATGTATTAGTGGAGACTACTATTACTTAGTATTATTTCAAAATTTGATGTTTTACATTGTATGTTGCTTATATGAAAATATTACACACTTTTCTGAGATAATCATTGCCCAACTTTTGTACATAATAAAAGCTAGCCAGGAATAGTCTGATACTATAATCCATTGAGTTAGTCATCACCTTGGTTAATAAGTAGGTGACTGGAAAACGAGTGTAGCTTTGGTTTTGGGAGTTTAACTCTGATCTTTTTGGTCATTATGTATTGTCACTTAAATATTTCCAAGTGCAGAAGAAGCTGAAGTTTTTGGTGCTTACATATGAGGGCTGTCTGGAAAAAATCCAGCCATGTAATATGAAAAATAGAGGCATTTATGGCTGGATTTTTTCCAGACAGCCCTCGTATAGCTAACTGGAAGTTACAAGTAGCATTACTCACTTATATTAAATAAGAAACTTTATAATTTCACTGAAACCTACCAAGCGCAATATTTAGAATTAGAACAACCTCTGTGAACATGTAGTTAGAGTCTTCTAATTTAACAGAAGAGAAAATTGGGGCCCAGAAACAATCAGCAGTTGACTTGCCTGAGGTCATATGGCTTAGGCAGTGCCAGAACCTGAACTGGAAATGAGATCCCAAGTATTCTTTCTGTTCTGCTAAGTTTGTCTCCAGCATCTTTATATAGTTTGGTAATATTACCTGGTTTGCATGAAAATGGCTTCTCTTATAAATTAAGAGATCTATATGTATGTATACATTTCTTTCTCTTTTTAGCTGATTTAATCTTGTAAATTCTATGAAAACAAAAATACTGGTTAGCGAGATCTGCAGTGTGATGTAATAAGGAAAGAAAAAAAGAAAATTAGTTCTGTTCTTAAACAGTTATTCTGAGTTCATGCTTCATTACTATCAGGTATCAAGGTGTCTTCTTTCTGGAAAAGACAGGGGATCTTTGTAACACATGTCTCTACTGAGTAAATGAGTAGGAGGAAGCTGTATTTTGCTTCTGCTAAAAAATTTCCCCACACTGTTTGTAATTTTAATATTTTGTTACATTAATTATCTCTTAATCTATAGAGTCATTTCTCTAATTATTTCATTCTGGGTAAGTAGCCACTGTAGAAGAGTTCATTCTTTGTGTATTTGGGAACTCTTTTGCTTCCACTGATTTCACAAAACCTCTTTTGTCTCTCCCCTTCATTGGAGGTTATGTGCCAGTTACTTATCACTGCTGTTTTGCCCAAGTGCTCTCTGTTGATGTCTCATCTTTTCTATTCTCTTCTTTCCTCTCCTCTTCTCTCCCTCTGATTTCCCTCCCTTCCCCTCCCCTCCTCTCCTCTTGTCTCTTCTCTTCTCTTCTCTTTTCTTCTCTTCTCTTCTCTTCTCTTCTATTCTATTCTATTCTATTCTATTCTCTCTCTCTCTCTCTCTCTCTCTCACTAATGTGCTTGCACAAAGACTTGCAAATATTTGGGGGTAAACTTTTTAATTAAAGAGTTTATTGTTTCAAGAAACTCCATATTTTGTCTGGGAAGGCAGCTTTGTATAGTTTGCTGACCTGATATTATGTATTATGTAAATCCTTATGTAAAGCTCATTGTAAAATACTATGCTTCTTGAAGGTTTTGGAAGTTTGAACAAGTGATACTTTTGTGTTAGATAAAAGATGATACTTGATACTTACTTAAAGCTTCAGGCTTTTTTTTTTTTTTTTTTTTTTTTTGTAGTATGTGGGTAGTTCCCTGGCTGGGAATCGAACCCAGGCCGCAGCGTTGACATCTCCAATGCTGAAGCCTTAAGCCAAGGCATTTTTTAAATTAAACAAGGGTTATCTTTTGAGTAATCCTATCTCAGCTGGTCTAACTATAATTGCTAAGGACTTTGTTAAATAGTATTCCAGAAATACATGTGTTTTCAGTAGTTCTTTGTGATGTTTTCTCTTTTTCTTGAAGCTCTTTTAAAGTAAATACCTTGGTCTTTATAGATTTTTCTGAAAGACTAGGTAGATAGTGATAAGAGCCAGGGCTGTGAAGCTAGATTGCCTTGGTTCAAATTCCAGCTCTACTACTATGCTAATCTTGGGCTAGTTACTTAACCTCTTGCTATCTCAGTTTCCTCCTTGACAGGGAAAAAAGTCAGTATCTTTATGGTTAAATGAATAGATTTAAGTAAACCATTTAGATAGTGCCTAGCATATCTTAAGTATGATTATCATCATCATCATGTGACTTACTGAGCAGTTATTCTTTTCCCAGCCCTCTTTTGAAAGCATATCTTTGTTGCTGCTTACTTGATTATTGTTTGCTCATTTTTAATGTATAGACAAACAATTTCATTTTGTGACTGTTTTACTTGTGGGATTCTTAATAATATGAGCCATTCTTGTAGATAATTTTCTCAGCCTTTTTGTATTATTAACAGTTTACATTGTAGGTGTTTAGAGTGTACAATTCTATAGTACATCATCTACATGTTGTTTTATGTATTCATCTCCCAGAGTCAATTCTCTTTCCGTCACCATATATTTAAGACCCTGTCCCTTCTCTCCCACTCCCCTCCCCCATACCCTCAGATAACCACTAACTACTCAACTATTGATTGTGTCCGTGAGTTCTTGTTTCTTTCTTGCTTTCAGCTTTGTGTTCGATATATGAGTGAAATTATATGGTTCTTGTTTTTTTCTGTCTGGATCATTTTGCTTTGCATGATGGTCTCAGGTCCATCCATGTCATAAATAGCCCTATTTTATCTTTCCTTATGGTTGAGTAATACTCCATTATGTATATGTACCACAGTTTCTTTATCCAATCATCTTCTTGTATTTGGACAGTGAGTAATAAATTCACCACATTCAAAAAGGCTGAATTGGGATCTTTATTCCAGAAGCCAGCGACCACGAGCGGACTAACGCCCAAAAAACTTGCAGCCCCTAGCAAACTCAGGAGAGAGTATTTAAAGGTAAAAACCACAACCAGCTGGGAGAGGGAGATTAGCCAAGCGAGTTAAAGGCAAAAATCACAACCAGCTGGGAGAGGAAGATTAGCCAAGTGAGTTTCAGAAGCTAAGATAAGCAAGTTAAGTTGGACACACATAGGCGTTTCCTGGAATCTGTTGGATTTGGGTTTTTGGCAGTCTCAACGGTGCCAGCGAGAAAGTCCCAGGGCAGTTAGCAACACAATATATTTTTAAAATGAAGTACAGCTCATAACAGAGTGGAGTACAATTCATAAAATGGTGTCACTTATGTCAAGGGCCCTTATTTAGTCTATGAAAGGACACTTTGGCTGTTTGCATGACTTGGCCACCGTAAATAGTGTGCTGCAATAGTGGTTGTACCAGTTTGCATTCCCACCAGCAGTATATGAGGGTTCCTTTTTCTTCCCATTAGTGTCTCTAATATTTGTTATCCCTTGTCTTGTTGATAATAGCCATTCTAACAGGTGTGAGTTGATATCTCATTGTGGTTTTGATTTGTATTTCCCTGATAGCTTGTGAAGCTGAGCATTTTTTTCATATTTCTATTGGCCATTTGTATGTGTTCCTGGGGTAAGTGTCTGTTCAGGTCTTCTACCCATTTGTTAATTGGGTTGTTTTTCTGTTGTTGAGTTGTAGGAGTTCTTTATATATTTTAGATATTAGCCCCTTATCAGAGGCATTGTTTGTAAATATTTTCTCCCATTTGATTGGTTGTCTCTTTGCTTTGTTGATGGTTTCCTTTTCTGTGCAGAAGCTTTTTAGTTTGATGTAGTCCCATTCATTTATTTTTGCTTTTACTTCCTCTGCCTTTGAGGTCAGGTTCATAAAGTCCTCCCTAAACCCAAGATCTATAAGTTTAGTTCCACTGTTTTCTTATATACAGTTTATTGTTTGGGGTCTTCTGTGGAGGTCTTTAATCCATTTGGAGTTAATTTTGGTATGCAGTGGCAGTTCCCAGTTCAAATTCATTCTTTTGCATGTGATTTTCCAATTATCCCAGCACCATTTACTGAAGAGCCTTTCTTTTCTCCATTGTATATTTTTTTTGTACTTTTGTCAAAAATTACTTTGTCCATATATTTGTGGGTTTATTTCTGGGTTTTCAATTCTGTTCCATTGGTCTCTGTGTCTGTTTTTCTGCCAATACCAAACTGTCTTGATAATTGGTGGTTTTAATATAGATGGAAATCAGAGGGTGTGATGCCTCCAGCCTTATGCTTTGGCACATCAGGGTCTTTTGTAATTCCTTATGAATCTGATGATTCTTTTATCTATTTCTTGAAAGAATGTGGGATTTTGATGGGAATTGCTTTAAATCTGTATATTGCTTTGGGTAATATGGTCATTTTAGCTATGCTGATTCTCACAATCCATGAACATGGATTATCTTTCCATTTCTTTGTGTTCTCTTCACTTTCTTTTAGTAATGTCTTGTAGTTTTCAGTATATAAGTCCTTCACATTCTTTGTTAAGTTTATCCTCTTTTTTTGTTGCAATTGCAAAAGGTATTGTTTTTCTCACTTCTTTTACTGAAGTTTCATTGTTGGTATATAGAAATGCAATTGATTTTTGTACATTGATTTTATATCCTGCATTTTTACTGTATTTGTTTGTTATTTATAATAGTTTTTTAGTGGAGTCTTTAGGAGTTTCTATATAAGGATCATGTCCTCTACAAATAGTGACAGTTTGACTTCTCTCCCTCTTTGGATGTTTTTTATGCCTTTCTCTTGCCTGATTGCTCTGGCTAGAACTTCCAGTACTATATTGAATAGCAGTGGTGACAGGGGACATCCCTGTCTTGTTCCTGATTTTAGGAGAATAGGCTTCAGTTTTTCCCCGTTCAGTATGATATTAACTGACGGTTTGTCATATATGGCCTTTAATATGTTGCAATACTTTCCATCTATACTCATTTTATTAAGTGTTTTGATCATAAATGGATGTTGTATCTTGTCGTCCTTTTTCTGCATCAATTGATATAATCATATTTTCTTTTAGTTTTTGTGGTATATCACATTGATTTGCATATGTTGAACCATCCTTGTGTTCATGGAATGAATCCCACTTGATCGTAGTATATAATCTTTTAATACATTGTTGTATTCTGTTTGCTGTTATTTTGTTTAGGATTTTTGCATCTGTGTTTATCAGAGATACTGGTCTATAATTTTTTGTGTCTGTGTTATCCTTACCAGGCTTTGATATTAGGGTTATGTTGGCATTATGGAATGCAATGAGAAGTATGGCCTCTTCTTCAAAGTTTTGGAAGAGTTTGATGAGGATAAGCCTTAGTTCCTCTTTGAATGTTTGATAAAACTCATTGGTGAGACGTCTGGTCCTGGGCTTTTGACTTTGGGGAGGTTTTGGATGATTGTTTCAATTTCCTTTCTGTTGATTACTCTATTTAGACTGTTCTTGGTTCAGTGAATGTAGACTATATGTTTCTAGAAACTTGTCCATTTCTTCAAGGTTGTTAAGTTTGGTGGCATACAGTCCTTCATAATATTTTCACAGGATCTTTTGTATTTCTGTAGTATCAGTGGTAATTTTTCTTCTTTCATTTCTCATTTTGGTTATTTGTATTTTTTCTCTTTGCCCCTTGGTGAACCTAGCCAGGGTTTTTTTCAAAGAACCAGCTCTTTGTTGCATTAATTTTCTCTATCATTTTTCTGTTCTCTCTTTCATTTAGTTCTGCTCTAATTTTTATTATTTTCTTTCTTCTGCTGACTTTGGGCATTTTTTATCTTTTTCTAGTTCTTTAAGATGGGATCTTAAGTTGTTTACTTGTGCTTTTTCTTGTTTCTTGAGATAAGCTTGGGATGATACAATTTTTCCCTCTTATTACTGCTTTCGCTGTGTCCCAATAATTTTCATATATTGTATTTTCATTGTCATTAGTTTCTATGTATTTTCATCTCTTCTTTTATTTCTTCTTTGATCCACTCATTTTTTAATAACATGATGTTTAATCTCCATGTATATGTGTTTTGTTTTTTTTCTGCTTTTTTTGTGCAGTTGATCTCCAGTTTCAAGGCTTTGTGGTCTGAGAATATACTTTGTATGAGTTCAGTCTTCTTGAATTTGCTGAGGCTAGTTTTGTGTCCCAGCATGTGGTCTATCTTTGAGAATGTTCCATGTGCAGTAGAATAGAATGTATATATAGTCTTGTGTTGTACTGTGGAGTATCCTATAAATGTCAATTATGTCCAATTGTTGTAATGTATCATTTAGAGCTGATTATTTCCTTATTTGTTTTCTGTTCAGATGATCTGTCCATGACAGTCAAGGGAGTGTTTAGGTCCCCTGCTATAATTGTGTTTTTCTTAAGTTTTACCTTTTAGATCTTTAAGTAGTTGCTTTATAAATTTTGGTGCTTCCTGGTTGTGGTCATATATATTAATGAGTGTCATGTCTTCTTCTTGTTGTATTGTACCCTTTGTCATTATGAAGTGCCCATCTTTGTTTCTTAGTACCTTTTTTATCCTGAAATCTGTTTCATCAGATGTTAAGTATGGCTACTCCTTCTTTTCTCTGGATGCCATTTGCTTGGAGTATTGTCATCCATCTTTTCACTTGAGTCTGTGTTTGTCTTTGTGGCTGAGATGTGCCTCTTGGAGATAGCATATAGATATGTTTTGTTTTTTTAATCCATTCATCTATTCTATGCCTTTTTATTGATGGATTCAGTCCATTCACATTTAAGGTGATGGTTGATATATGAAGGTTTCCTGTGGCCATTTTGTCTTTCGGTTTTTGGTTGTTTGGTGTCTCTGTTTCTTCATTGCTTTTTTCTCACTGTCTGTTTTTTTAGTTTGATGGTGTTCTATGATTGTTTACTTCTGTTTCCTTTTTTTTTTTTTGGTTGTGTGTCTTGGTTCTGGGGTTTTTTTTGAGTAGTTACTATGAGGTTTATGAAAAGGAAAGTTTCATGGATATAGTGGCTCCTTTTCTTAAGCATACATTTAATTTTTATTCTCTTTTGGGGATTTAAACCTTTACTTCTTCCCTTTTTATGTTTTTGTTGTCTCAACTTTTTGCCATTTATTTTGACTTTTTGTTTTAGGTTAAATAGCCTCCTGCAGTATTTCCTGGAGTGCTGGCCTTCTGTTTGAGTATTCCCTCAGCTTCTGTATGTTTGAAAAGGTCTTTATTCCTCCTTGATATCTAAAGGATAACTTTGCTGGATAGATTATACTTGGCTGGTAGTTTCTCTTAATATTTTGAATATATATGGTTCCATTCCCTCCTGGCTTGAAGAGTTTCTGCTGAGCAGTCTGATGACAACCTGATGGGCTTTCCTTTGAAAGTTGTAATTTTTTTCCCCTAACTGCCTTGAGAATTCTTTCTTTGTCTTTGATTTTTAACATCTTTAGTATAATGTGCCTTGGAAAAGATTTGGTGGGGTTCAGGTAGCTAAGTGTCCTGTTTTCTCCTTGAATTTGGGGTTTCACTTCTTCCCATAGGTTTGGAAAGTTCTCATCTACTATTAGTTTTATTAAGCTCTCATTAGAATTTTGTTCTAGTTCTTCTGGTATATTTATTATTCTAATGTTGTTCTTTCTAATGGAGTCAGATAGTTTTTGTAGAGATTTTTCAGTTTTTTTTTTGGTTCTCAAATCTCTGTCTTTATCTTGCTGTTCAATTTCCATGTTTCTTTCTTTGATGTCATTCTTTCCTCCATCTGGTTGGTTCTACTTCCTATGCTAGTGAGTTCATACTTTATTTCTTTTATTGCATTGTTTATCTCCCGATTTTCTATTTGGTTCTTTTTTATAGTTTCAGTTTCTTTGTTAAAGTGTTTCTTTTATTCAGATATTTCCTTTCTGAGATCATTTATCTGGGTTTGAGTACTCTGCCAGTATTCCTTGTGCTCTCTGAGTATTATTAGGACTGAAGTTTTGAGTTCTATGCCACTTAGATAATGTATTTCCAAATCTGTAAGTTCCTTTTTGGAGATTTTCCATTTTCTCTCTGAGATGCTTTTTCCTGAGGGAGCTCATTGTAGTTGATTTGTGTCTCTTCCTGGGCATAAGGACTTTTTCTTCTGGCAAATATGGACAGGTCTTTCTTTCACTTCCCATTGGTGTTGCTGCATTGCCTTACAGTATTTTCTTTTAGTTGTTCGATTTTCTTACTCTTGGAACTTTCCTGGGAGGTGGTCCTCTCCTTGACTCAGTTGTTTTGGTTTTGATGCGCCTCCTCTTTGGGAAAATGTTATGGGTGATGATATTCTCTGCCTCGGAGATCGGTGCAGGCAGAAGCTGCTATGCCTTTGTTTTACAGTTTCCCTGAGTCCTCATGGTGGTTCCTTTGGTGGGGATGTGTTGAGGAGGGCTCAGGGCTTGTTTGCAGCACAGGGTAATGGTGGTTTCGGGGAGAGCAAGGGGAAGTAGCCAGGCTCTGTGTTCATAGTTTCTGCCTAATGGTGGGGGCAGTGTGGTTCATCACTGCTGTTTGTCCTGAGGTTGCTTGCTACCCTAGATGCTGGCTCAGCTGTAAAACAGGCCTGTCACTCCATCAGGAGCACTAAGGGCTGGGACAGGCACACTGCAGCTTAAGCGCTCTCCTCTGTTGGGAGTGCGGAGCTATGCCTGGCGTATGCTACAATACAAGCCTGGTGGTCCGTCAGGAGTGCACTGGAGCCAGGGCAGCTGTGCACCGCAAAGCAAGTTTGGCCCTTTGTCAGGAGCACACCAGAGCGGGGTGTTGGGGGATGTGTGCTCCAAAGCAAGCTTGGCCCTCCCTCCATCAGGAGCTCATGGGACAGTCATATACCATCTATATGCCTTTCTCCCATCTCCCAAGCCTGTGTTTCACCTGGGATTGTATTTTGTTCCGGTCAGCAATCTCCCAGCTTTTGTCACTTAGTCTCAAGCTTGTTGAGGGCCAATTTGTGGTCTAGTCCTGCTCCTGTGTACTCCTTTTTCGGGCTGAGTTTGGCTGGGTCTCTGTTTTTGCCCTAGGTACTTTAGCACGCCTTTGTTCATGCCCTGTCACATTCAGGGCATGGTGCTCCAGCTGGGGCCCTAATGCTCCTCTGCTAGGGCTTGGGCTTTATCTCCTCCCCTAGCGGGGCTTCCACTGCCCACTCCTCTGCCCACCTGAGATTTTGCTGAGTTTCAGCCCATTTCTCCTGACCCACTCCTGGGTCCTTCTGCCAGCCCCTGGTCATGTTTCGCAGTCCCATCTTTGTACCGCTCCCTTCCCTTTTCTCCCATTCACGGCCCTTTCTCTCACCTTTAGGTGTTTTCCTGCAGTGGGTGTAAGTCTCAGCTGAGGCTATTGGGGATTCCTTTGTCAGATTTTGGCTGTTCAGTGTGTAAATTTCCAGGAGAGGTTTCAGGGACATCTTCTTATGCTGCCATCTTGATTCCCCCCTCCTAGGTACTTGTTTTTTGTATTATAAAGGACTTTTAGCATTTATTTTTAACATATTGTAGTACAAGAAATTTTATGTAACAGATAATTACAAAACACAAGAACAGATACAAGGTACAAGAAATTTTAGATATAAAATTTTTTTATAAAAAATAATTTGTATTTTAGGGTATTATTTTGTATATGAATATTGTTATTGATTTCTAGAATTACACTTTTAACTCATAAGCATAAATAAAATAATTAGAAGCATTTATATAGATATGGAATTAGAACTACCCATGTATAATGTGTATCCTTATTCTTCTCTTACAAATTTGGACAAAAAAGTGCACATTATACACGGCCAAATACAGTACTTTCTTTATATGGGAAGATCATTTTGCAGTGACATCTGTTGCCATATCTGTTTATTCGTCCAATCCATGAATAAATATCTTGTGTCTTAGGCTTGTTACCAGGTTCTGGAGAAGATAGTGGGAAACAAAGACAAACATATTTTAGTTGGGAGCCTGGTAGAGAAAATAAATAAAAGAAATACAGAAATGAAAGAATAAACACAGTGTAATAAATGTTATAAAAGAAATAAACAGGGTCTGAGAGAGGGTTAATATGCATATGTGCCTGTCTGAGTCTCTCTAGCACAGAACACCTGTAATACAGCAACATGAGATGAGGTGGTAAACATATTCATGATTCAGGTTATGTAGAACTTCACAGGCCATGGAAATGAGTATGGCTTTGATTTTGAGTGCATTGGAAAGTCATTCTACAACATCAAGTGGGGAGTAATATCATTTATGTAAAGTTCTCTTGTTTATTTGTGAAGGATGAATTGAAGGGGGTCAGAATAGAAATGGAGAGAAAAGTTAGAGGAGTAGGCCAAGTGAGAGATGAAAATGGCCTAGACCAGAGGGTTAGCAAAAAAGTGGAGAGTAGTGAGTGGGTGGATACTAAATATATGTGGAATAGAACTAGGTCCTGGATTAGATGTGAAGAATAAGGAAATGAGAAGAGTCAAGAGTGACTGCTTCTAGATTAAGTAAGTGGATGGAGAGGGGACCTTGGGCGAAGACTAAATTTGTTGCAAGAAGAAGGGTTGGGGACATGCTGGGGAAGGACATGTTGAATTTGAAATGCTTAGGAATCATTCAAGTGGTGCTATTAGGAATACAAATTTAAAGTTAGGACTAGAAGTGCAAATACAAGCTAGCATTTTAGTCTGGAACCTGGTGAGTCACTTGGGGAGACAGGGAAAAGGAGAGTACCTAGATTAGGTAAAAGAGAGAGCCAGCAAATGAGTCTAGTGAGTGTTTAAAGAAAGAATGATCAGATACACAAAACTAATAAAAGTGGTTGGTTACATCTAGCAGAGAGAATACTAGACAGATGAGAGGGACACAGGAGAGCAAGATTTTTTACTTTTTTTTTTTTTTTTGCATATATATTTTAAAGAAAGCTTGTCCAACCCACAGCCTGCCATAGGCAGCCCAGGACAACTTTGAATGTGGCCCAACACAAATTCGAAAACTTTTCTTAAAACATTATAAAAATTATGCGTAGACTTTTTTTTTTCTTTTAAAAGCTTATCAGCTTTCATTAGTGTTAGTATAGTTTATGTGTGGCCCAAGAGAATTCTTACTCTTCCATTGTGGCCAGAAAAGATTTGACACCCCTGTTTTAAAGCATGTGAATATTATTACTTATTCAGAATTCTTTCCATAAATAATCAGCTCTGTTAAGTGCTGCTCTGTAGTCTAGAAGAGGCAAGAATAAAGTCTAGTAAAGTAGAATTGGTTGATCTGATGAATGACTTATATCCTCATTGTTGAGTATAGTCCTTTCAGAAACTTTCAGGTCTCCACATTGCAAAAAGCATTTAATCAAGAGAATATACAAGGTTTTCCTGCCTCTTAAAAGTTTTCAAGATATGTTTATAGGAGATTTTAATACTGCTTATATGGGCAGGGGAGTTTTCTTTATATTAAATAATCAAAGAGATATCACTAGGATCTCTGTATCTGCAAAACTCTAATATTTAGAAATTTAAATATTTGAATTTGTCAGTAACCTTAGTAACTATTGATGAGTAAAACATATCAGGCAGACGCTGCCTCAAAGTCTTTGTACTTCTTTTTTCTCTTTCCCTACAGTGCTCTTCCCCATATTTTTTCATGCACCTTCTCTAATGTGAAAGTTTCAGAAGAAGCTTATTTATCCACCCTGTTAAAAATTGTACACAAACACACACATATGTACATATACTAAATTTCTTTATTTTTCACTGTAATACTTATCACTGTCTAATATATGTATTTGAATTTTTTCTCTTCAACTGCTGGGTCTCTAGCATTTCAAACTATGCCTGACACATAGAATGTACTCAATAAGCATTTGTTAAATGAGTAAATGAAAATTTCATTTTCATTGCTATATAATATTTCATTATGCAATTGAATTCCAATTTATTTATCTGTCTCCTGACAGTGGACATTTGAGTTGTTTATAGCTTTTGCTATTAAGACCAGTCTTGCTAAAAATATTATTGTACATATCACCTCTTCACACATCCAAGAGGTTCTTTGGACTGTATATGTAGATACGTATAAGTGCTAGCAAGGGTATGCCAGCCAGTATTCAACTTTATAGGTTGTTTCCCAGACTTTGCTATTGTTACCCTTCCTAATTTTTGCCAAAGAAATGCATGTAAAGAAAATGATGTGTTCCCAGCCAGGGAACTACCCCAAAAAAGAAAATGATGTGGTGGATTGTAAAATTAAATATTGGATTGCAAAAATCATCACAAATTCTTCTAATTATTGTATGCATATCCCTTTGCAATATGATTTTACTTCTAGAGTCTGTTACTACCCTCTTTACTCTGTACTTGGCTACATGACTTGCTTCGGCCAAAGGAATATTAACAAGTACCACACAAACAGAGGCTTTCTTATATAAAATTGTTCAGCTAGAGGGACTGGAGAAAGAGTCTAACTCCATCATTACTGTAAGAGTTTATTAAGGGAACTTCTATACCAGAGGAGTCTTGGACCTGGGTAGGGCAAGATGACATGGATATGCTCCATGCCTTCCACTCCCCGGACTCTGTTTTACAGCAAAAGACAGTGGGTCTACATTCTCGGAAAGGAAGATGTGCTGAATGTAAGGGGAGGGAGACCCATCAGGTGCCCAGAGGCTCTGGCACCAAGCTGATTAAGAGACAGATAACTAGAAGGGCTCTCGCTCCAGAGGCAAGGCAGAGTTCTTATGTGCTTCAGAGGAGGTGGAGGTGGTCAAGATGGCGGATTAGCTTCAAGGTGGAATCAGCTCTGTTGCACTGGCTTGAAAAGCACTTGCACATTGTGACCTGTCTTCTCTTACAGCTCTTTGGAACCCTGAGTCCATGTGAATAAAGCCCAGGCTAACCTACTGAGGTGGGAGGACCATGTGGAGCAAAGATAAGGCATCTCAGCTAAGACCTACCTAGCTGTAGAGCCAAGGTAGCTCAGACCATAACTGCCCAGCCTAATTCACAAAATCATAAGAAAAATTAAATAATTTTAAGTCACTAAGGTTTGGAGCTAAGTTGTTACAACACAGCAAAAGATAATGGATAAAAATGCTATCATTGTGATCTGGATTTATATTTTTTGATTGTCTGTGAGGTCAAGTAGATTTCTCCAGTATTTGTCATGTATATTTCCTCTGCTTATAAAATACCTCTTCATGTCTTTTGCCTATTTTAGCTTTGTGGGGTTAGTTTTCTTCTTAATATTTTAAATTCTTTATATAATCTGCCTTCTAGTCCTTTTCATTTATGTTTCTCTTGTTTATCTTTTCACTTAAGATATCTTGTGATGAATTCGTTTTAATTTTAATGTCCAATTTATCAGTCTTTTCCTTTATATTTAGGTCTATGGTGTGTCTTAGGGAATCCTTCCCCACTCTAAGGCAGAAATATATCTGTGTTTTCTTCTAAAAGGTTTGCTTTTGACTTCTAAATCTTTAGTCCATTTGGAATTGAATTTTGTACATGGTTCAAAGTAGGGATCCATATGTTCTTTTCTTATATAGATAACTAAGTTGAGTAGTTCCTCCTTTTCCCACTGATCTATCTTGCCATCTCTGTCATAAAAAGTTCCATATACACAAGAATCTTCTGAGGGGCCCTTTTTTCTGTTTCTTGGTCTGCCTATCTCTATACCTATACACCACACCTTCATTTTTTATGTTTGTTTGTTTATATAACATATATATACATGTGTGTATATTTGTAATATAGGGGGAAAGGTACCCTGGAACAAGAACTTGGTCAGAGATATGTGTAGGTATTACATGTATTTTCTCTCATTCTTTGGCTTACCTTTTTGGTTTTCTAAACAATGTTTCAAAGAGGAAAACATTTTCAACTTGATTTATCAATTTTTTCTTTTATAGTTCATGCTTTTTAAGTTCTGAGAAGTATTTTTCTACCCCAAGGTTGTAAAATTTTTTCCTCTTTTGTTTCCTAGAAGCTTTATAGTTTTAGTTCTCACATTTAGATCTATGATGCATTTCGAATCAGTTATTTCATATGAGAGAGAAGGATTGATGCTCATTTTATCGTAAGAATGTTCATTTATTCCAGTACCATTTGTTGAAAACACTTTTATCATTGGATTGTCTTGTACCTTTGTTGAAAATTAATTGACCCTATGTATGTGTGTCTGTTTCTATATTCTCTCTTCTGTTCCATTGATCTATGTCTATCCTTTTGCCAAAACCACACTATCATGATTACTGTAGCTTTATATTGAGTCTTGACCTCAATTAGTGCAAGTTTTTCAACTTTGTTCTTTATCCAAATTGTTTTAGCTGTCCTGAGTTTTTTGCATTTCCATATACTTTGAATTCACTTGTGACTTTTGATTTTTTTTTTTTAAGTCTGCTTGAATTTTGATTGAGATTGCATTAAGTCTATACATTAGTTTGAGGGAAATTGGAAGAGTAACAATATTTAGTCTTCCAAATGATGAACATGGTATACTTTTCCATTTATTTAGGCCTTCTGTAATTTCTTTTCTTCTTTTTTTGGGATAGGTCTTTTACATATTTTGTTAAATGTCTATAAGTATTTCATGTATTTGGATGCTATGATAAATAAACATTTTAAAGATTTAACTTTTAATTGTTTATTCCAAGTAGATAATATAAAGAGTATTGGTTTTGACCTTTTAATCCTGTGATCTTCCTAACCTTACTAGTTCCAGGAGTTCTGAGCATTTTTTTGTTTTTTCTAATTTTGACCCATGAGTCATTTAGAACTCTGCATTTCATTCTAAATTTGTACAAATTTTATATTTTTGTTACTAAAGTTTACCTTAATTTCTGGGTTATCAAAGAATTTGGTATTGAAGCCCATTCTTTGGAATTTGTTGAGACTTGTTTCTTTGCCTTAATCGTAAGTGATGTATGAAAAAAATCTGTATTCTCTAATTAATTGTCAGATGCTGAATATTATACATTTCCCTCCCTACATTTTATTTATTTATTTATTTATGTGGGTAGTTCCCTGGCTGGGAATCGAACCCAGGCCGCAGCATTGACAGCACCAGCGCCGAAGCCTTAAGCCACTGCAGCACCAGGAAACTCCCCTTACATTTTATTTCTTAATTGTTTTATTAAAATCTTCTGTCTTTGCTGAATGTTTTATTTTGTGCTTTGTTTGAAATATCAGTTATTAATAGTTTTGAAATCCCCCAATATAATGCTGGATTTAGGCATTTGTCCATGGATTTTTTTATCAGTTTTTATGTTATAAATTTTGATGCTCTATTCTATTATGTACATTCATATTTTAGAATTATTAAAATCTTCCTGGTGAATTGAACTTTTTATCATTATTCTCTGTCTCTAATAATGACTTTTGTTTATTGTCTTATTTTCAGCCTTTCTTTGTCCTTATAAGAAAGCATGAATTTTTCAGAAATACTATTTGCAATCAGTTTTTAAAGTTATGAGTTTAATCTGTTTTTTGGGGGTTTTTTTTTTTTTGGTATATGGGTAGTTGCCTGGCTGGGAATCGAATTCAGGCCACAGCGTTGACAGCGCCAGCGCCGAAGCCTTAAGCCACTACACCACAGGGAACTCCCTAATCTGTTTATTTTGATTATTGATGTATTTGGATTTATTTCTATCAAATACTATTTTGATGTGCCCCAACTTTAGAGCACATTAGCTCCAATCTTTCTATTCCTGATCTATATGCTATTGACCTAATTTCACTTCCTTTTAAAATTGTTGTTACAAATTAGACACTCTTAGTATTTTATACACGATTTGTTTTTATTTACCTTTATATTTACCATTTATTTTTCTACATTTCTTATATTGCAGCGAATCTGGGGAGGTCGTTGCTTTCTTACAGAATATTCCTTAGAAATTTCTAGCATTTAGATTTGGTGATAAACTGCTAATTTATTGCTTACTATTAATACCTTTATTTTGTTGGACACACAATAATAAAATAGCTGTTTTATCCCAGAATTCTAATGATATTATTCCATTGATTTTTGGCTTTCATTGTTACTATTGAGAATTCAGCTTTCTTCTAACTGTTCATCCATTTTCAGCAATTTGTCCTTTCTTTTTGACTGCTTTCAAGATCAAGATCTCTTTGCTTTAGTGTTCCATAGTTTGCAGTGTTTCTGGATAGGATTTTTTGTTTTCCTTTTGAGACGTTTTATTTTTCAGTTATATTTTACAGACAATATTATAATGGCTTCAGGTGTACAACACAGTGATGAGTCATTTATATAACTTACTAAAATCCTCATTTTGATATATCTGCTTCCCCTTTGTGACCATATATAGTTATTACAGTGTTGTTGACTATATGCTCTGTGTTGCATTTTACATCCCTCTGACTATTCTGTGACTATGAATTTGTACTTCTTGATTTCTTCCCCTTTTTTACCCACCACTCCAGTTCTCCCATCACCTCAATAAATCTAGTAGCCATCTAACATAGCACAAGGATCTACAACCAAGAACAATGTATCCACAAGGCTAGCATTCAGAATTGAAGGACACATAAAGGGCTTCTCAGACAAGAAAAAGCGAAAGGAGTTCATTACCACCAAACCAGTACTACAAAGAATGTTAGAGGGACTTCTTTGGGATGGGAGAATGGGTAAAATAAGGGAAAGTGATGGAGAAGTTTAGTTTGATTGTTATAAGGCAGTAATGAAGGCGATATAGAGTATAACATGGGAATATAGTCAATAAGGTTGCATGCAGTAACTTTGGATAGGATTTATTTTTATTCTACTTGGCATACATTGTACTTCTTAAATCTACTGACTCATTTCTGGAAAAAATTAGACCTTCATCTTTAAACATTTTAGAAACATTTATTATGTGAAGTCAAAATACATGTACTAGGAACTTAGAGGGACCATTCTGGAAATACTCGGTTTTTATTTTTTTAAATTTACATTTCTTCCATTCTTTCTATTTTCCTGGGATTCCAGTTAAACAAATGGTAGATTTCATTCTATCCTATGTCTCTTACTCATTTATAATTTCTCTCTTATCTCTACTGCGTTCTTAATAAACTTCCTGGATAGTTCATTCAGTTTACTTCATTTGTGTCTGCTCGGCTGTTTAATCCATCCTTTGACTTCTAATTTCATTAGTTATATTTTTTATTTCTAGAAGTTCCATGTCTTTTCTTTCCTTCATCTCTATTTGGTTGTGATAGTTTTTATCTTGTGCTCATCTTTTAATTGCATCCCTTGTTCTGTAAACGTTTTATATATAGCTGTTTAATAAAATACTTATTCTGCACCTGAAACTCTTGATTATCTGTTGCCCTTGTCCTGTAGGGATAGATTAGGTAAGGGGTGGGAGTGGGGAGTTCCTATACCCATAATGGCTTACTTTCTGGTACCTTTGTGAGTTTATTGATTGATATTATTATTCTGTGGAAGTCCAGTGGTCCTAATTTACAAAGATGGTGTGTTCTAATTCTGCTTAGAGTTAAAAGGGCACCCCTGACTTGGGACTACATCAGTGGCCCATGTGAGTGTAGGGAAGGAAAAATTCTCTAACCTCTTTGGGTCTCTGGCTGGCCTAATAATTAAACTGACATGACAGATTAACAGGAGAAAAAAGATAGCAGTTTTACTAAATTTTTTTATGTGTAAATTGGACCCTTCACAAGAGAATGCAGACCCAAAGAAGTGACCAGAGCAGGAAGTTTTTTATACCTTTTAGACAAACAATAAATTTGTGAAGAATTGACAATACAAGTTAAGTTTGGGCTAGGTGTAGTAAATGATGAAGAACTAACAGAAGATAAGAGTTTAATTCAACAAGGTTTATTTTCTTCAGATTTATTGGCCCCAAATTCCTCATCTCTGATGATAAGAATGTCTTCCTTCCTCCTTGTACAGGGAGGGTACCTTTCACATGGGTATTTTAGTTCCCGCTTTCAGGAAGAAAAAGTCAGAGTGTCCTCGTACCTACCCTTTCTCAAATGCCTTTAATTCAAAGTAATCAATATGCCCAAGTGGCATGTTTTGAAGTGGCATATTGTACATATGGGTTTTAGCCCATATGGCGTGGGTTTTAGCCCAAAGAGAAAGCCACAAATTTAGCCTCTCACCTCCCAAGTTGGTCTTCGTGCGGGGATGTTGCTATAGGGATCTTGTCTGAGGGGTAGCCTTGGCCCTCCCAATTGCTGGTTTCCTTCCTGCTGCTCAGGTTCCCTTCTGTTTCCACCATGCCTGACAACCACCTTACCTCTTGGGCCATCCAGTATTTCTTGGTTTGTTGCTTATTTTTTGGAGGAACAGAGGAGAACCTAGGAGACTCTCTCTCTCTCCTTTGAGACCAGGATATCTCAAAGAATATGGGCGCTGCAGGTTCTCGTTTTCAGGAAGAGGAATGAATGGTCCCTCTAAGTTCCTAGTATATGTATTTTGACTTCACATAATAAATGTTTCTAAAATGTTTAATTTATGTTTTTACAAGTGCACTGTTTTAGTTTATTATTTTATGGAACTCTATTATGATGCCATTTGGATGCTTAAGAATTCAGTGATACAAATAATCACAACATAAGTTATCTACTCAGTAGGTTCTAATTTTCTTTAGGTAAAAATGAAGGTCCTTAGTGATTATTATTGGGAAGCTCTTTAATATTTAAGAGAAAATGAAACCCCATATATCCTTTAAAGTGGACAAAGAATGACAGTTCGACAGTGTAAAAAGAGTTATGGGTAATTCTGGTCTCGGCTCATGTTGAATGACCAAAATACCAATAGCTATTTCTAGTTATCCATCTTAATGGATAGAATGGGAACATTACTACCATTTTTATACATGAAGAACATGTAGCAGGTTCTGTTATTTTTCTAAGCAGTGGATAATTTTTAAAAAAATCTGTTTCATAGATCATAAGTTTTAGAATTATCTGGATCAGATCCTTCATTTTGATACAGATAATCTGAAGCATGTATCTTTATCATTTGAAAATATTCTATGATTTAACTTTCCTTATTAATGACTTGTATAACCCAGTTTATGTTCCCCAGGTATTTCGCGGCAATAAAGTAAGCAGGTCTATTAAGCAGTCTGAATTTTAAATTTTGTCAGAGAAAAACACAAACAGTAATAATCCACAAAGAAATGACCAGAAGAGGCAAAACTGAAGTCATCTGATTTTTGTGACAGCTAGTTTAAGTAGTGAGAATCAGTAGAAATGAGTGTTCTCTTCATTCTAGTAATGGGAATCACGTGTAGATACTAGAAAAAGCTAAATTACTAGGACCACTTTTTGTCTTTTTTTTTTTTTTTAATGTGACTCCAGAATTCACCGATGAGAATTGAAAATACTCTAACCACACTGTTTTGTGTAATAGAAGAAACATTGAATTTGGACTTGGAAAAGTGAGGTTGAACACTCACTTTGCTATTTACATGCTGCTGTATTGTTATTTGGGACTGTTTGAACCCTCAGTTTCTCATTTGTGGAGGGTAAGGATAAAAACAACTATTCCCTGCAAAGGATTGTTAGCATCCTGTTAGTTAATCTTATGTAAACTGTGTAAGTCACTATACAGAAGTAGTGGTGTTACATAAATCCAAAACTCAAGCCTTAGGCTGTGTAGAATTTTTAGACTATTAGAATAGAAAGAAAATTATGGCAGTTATTTACTCCATGTACCTAATAATTGGATGAGCAAAGAGAGAATTGGGGATGTGAATTGACAGTCCCAAGGTCTCACAGTTAGCTAATATATTCCAACTCAAGACTGTTATTCTTTTTGCTATCTTAATTCTTGACCTTACTCTTACTCCCCGATCTTTTTGGTGAAAATGTTTTAGTAAGAATGCATTCATTATTAATAACTGAGTAAACATTTAAAAGTATATTGAGAGAAAATGAGAAATAAGATTTTTCAAGCTGGGGAGTTCCCTGGTGGTGTAGTGGCTTAAGGCTTCAATGCTGGCGCTCTCAATGCTGTGGCCTGGGTTCGATTCCCAGCCAGGGAACTACCCACATACTACCAAAAAAAAAAAAAAAAAAAAAATTAAAAAAAAACAAATTATAAATGGCAAAAAAGAAAAAAAAAAAGATTTTTCAAGCTGCAATTTTATGTTACTAATTTTCCCCATGAAAATAAAATCATGTTTCTACACAAAGGAACAAAATATTTTACATGTTGAAAGTGAGAGATGATGAAACAAATCTGTGAAACTCCCAAAACCTATCAGACTCTCAAAAAGGGAGTTTCAAAAATGTCTTCCATTTTAACATTTGGATTGTCACTTAAATTTTTATCTAATTTAAAATTAGATCTGGAGCAGTGGCCTATTTCAACAATTAGAAGGCAGACTATGCTGAGTTGAAATACACATCACTAAGTTGAAAGACACTTTAGGCCAGAAATATGAAGGCTGTCTGGAAAAAATCCAACCATAATGCCTGTTTCTCATATTACATGGCTGGATACTTTGCAGACATCCCTTGTGTATGCCCTCATAACCTGCTAACCCAGGAGATTTATTGAGATTTTGAATGCTTTTAAAAATTGTATCCTCAAAACTTGGAGTTTTAATTTGTTTAATTCCTCGAGACTTAGAAAGTTCAAGAAGATTCACAGAATTTTTTTCATGTATTCTCATTCAAATAATGAATTTTCAGAGAACACATTCTTAAATTGTCACATCATGTCATAGGTACTCTCTGGCTCAGAGTCAGATGATCCAGTAGTCAGTCTAATATTGTACATGGGGTTTGAATTATCTTTGGCTTTATACCCCTTCACAGTGGAAAGCTGTTTCAAATCCACATTTGTCAAGTTATATTACTCTTCACTTAGATTATTTATTGTTTCTAAGAATAAATTGCAGTTTCTTAATCTTAATAGTTTTAGGGAAATCTATAGCTATTTTGGAGTATTTTGTGACTTAATGTACTAATCCAGTTAAGGATACACACTTCTGAAAGCAAGAAAGGTTACTGAAAGATAACAATATTGAGGTTGGCTATCTTTGTATGCCTTGTATGAAAAATTGTTTTATTCAGAAAGCCAACTTAACATTTTTATGCAACTAATTTGGATAGATTATTTTTTTTTAAAGGAAACCTGTTCATTTTATTTTGGAACACAGATTAGAATCAGTGGCTTCAATGATCTTAATTTGCTTTTCTTTTTCATCTTGTTAAATTCCCCAATAATTCTTATATTACTCAGGGAGTTGCTATTTTCATTTTATCCTTAAATGTTTTTTGTGTTGCTTTGGGAAACTCACAGTAATTTAGTTTCAAATTGTTTTTGCATTCCAAATGCAGCTAATGTTTAAAATAAATGGAGTATTATAGTCTTAGCATTGAAAGTACAGCCTACAAAGAACCTTTGTGAACTGATTTTAGCAGTATCTTTTTGAAGCATTTCTGCCAGAAACAAACAGAAAACCCCACCTATTTTAATATCAACTTTTTATTTTAAGTGCTTCTGATGTGTTTAAAATCGTAAGTTACAGCCATTGAAAGCATTTTTTTGTATCTTAATATGGCTTCACAGTGAAAATCATTATTTGATGTTTGAGTTATACTTCTTTTCTATTTTTGTTATTTCATTCCATCCACAGACTTAGAGTATATTTTAACAGCTTAATTCTTACAAATAATTTAGATACCTGCTGTTAAAATTTATATTACAACACTCTAACTACAACGTAAGTGTCCTCGAATGTCAAGAATATACTCGTATGCTAGATTCCTGTTTGAAGAGATTTCAGTCCTTTAAACAGGCTAGGAATACTTTGGATTTATTCCCACATCCAGGAATCTGACTGACATTGTTTCACCACAGATTTCCAAAATTAATGCTACTGCATTGAACTGTGAAAAGTAGCTCTCCTTAAAAATTATTACTTCATCTTACCCTAGCTACATAGGCTTTATAGCACTTTTATCCTCTAATCATTTTTAACAGATCATCCATTTTGGTACTTTTTTAAATGATTGGATTGATGAAAAATAATTTGTTTATTATATCCAATATAACAAACCAAGATTTCTCTGATTCTGTGGATGGTTCTGTAGAAACCAGTTATTCAGGCTCATGTATAGTATAGAAATATGGAAAAGAAGTATCTATAAGTGAATACTCAGAGTAGAATTCACCGTGATTATTTTAGAAAACTGGCATTCATGAAAAGAACGTAGAGAAACTAACATTAAGTGCCTGCTATGTTCCAGTCACTGTGCAGGACAATTATATATAATTTCTCTTAAAGTAGAGAAACTAGATTACTGAGAGTCCCCCAGAGCAACACAAAAACAATTCAGGATGACATGAAAATAATAAAAATGGGGATATTTTACAAATAAACTAAAGCATAAAGGCTTAAATTCATTTTCCTAGGTCATGCAACCTAAGTCATGATGTTGATAGGATTCTTTTAGCCCCATAGAAATATTATTAAAACTACTTTCAGTTGGTGGATGCATTTAGCCCTAGGGTGTGCAATACAGATAAAATACCTAGTCTAAATACTGCTTGTTCTGATACGGCCTCAAATCAATCAAGACAAATTGACAGCTTTGAGGCACCATGTTTTTCTCTTTCTCTATAAAATTGGTGATTTTAGATTATGAAAATGATAATGAGTAAGATTAACGGTATGTTGATGCTAGATTGAGTTGCAATTAAAAGACACATGCAGTGAAGTGCATAGAGTATTTCCTGAATGAAAGATAAGCTGGCATTTATTTACTCACAGTTCTGGAGTCTGGATGTCCAAAATTGAGGTGCTGGCAGGTTTGGTTTCTGAAGGCGGCCTCTTTTCCTGCCTGTGGATGGCTGCCTTCTGTGTCCTCATACGGCTTTTCCTCTATGTGCATGCTGAGGGAGAAGTCTCTGGTGTCTCTTTTCACCTCTTATAAGGAAAGACACCATGTCTCTTGGATTAGAGCCCCAACTTTATGACCTCATTTAACCTTAATTACTTGCTTAAAGGCCCCAACTACAAATATAGTAAACATTATTTAAATAGCCTGTGGAGTATTATGCCATATTGTTTCTGGTTTCAGTTTTATTTAGTCATAGAGGCAAAGCAGAAGTATGTAATGTATCACCTGATTTTATTTTGCTTTACTAGCTCCTCAGGAGTTATTGATCTATGAAATGGCTGAGAATGGAAAAAACTGTGACCAGAGACGTGTAGCAATGAACAAGGAACAATATAATGGAAATTTCACAGGTAAAATATGGTGGTTTGGAGGGAAAAGATCTTTGGGTTTAAATGATATTTTTTTCATTGGACTAAATAGGAAATATATCTAATATTTATTGGCTAATAAAACAATATTTTATATACTATAAGGTATATAAGTCTCATATATCTTATATACAATTATCTTTTGTTTACTCTTCATAGTAGATTAAATTATGGGTCAGGGCCTATAAGATGGTTTTTCATAGTGATAGCAGAAGTTGCCTGGCCACAGTCACATTAACAGTGTTCTAGATATGAACTTATTATTTGTTAATCTTATTTTATCATGTTTTATAACTTGGAAGTAGATTATAAATTTACTTACTGTACTAACCCTAAATATATAATTATCAAAAAAGTTAGAATGTGATTATTGTGAATTTATTTAAAAATTTTAGTTTGAAACAAATTTATATTTTAAAATATATATTTTAACATTGTATTTATTATTTATGGTAAATTTCAGTGTATTAGACTCTTATTTATACATTTATCTTGAAAATTACAGGTTTTATTTCTATAGATGATCTCAGTAGGAACTTTCCTTAATGGGTGTAAAGGAAAATGGAAGGTTTCCTTTTTGGTTAATTGTAATGGTTTTCTTTTAACTTCTAAATTGTTTGGCATCTCAAACACATCACAAGTAATACTCCAACATGATAATATTATATCATAGAAATTTTCTTCTATTGGAAGAAGTATAATCTATCTGAAATAGTAGATTCCATTTGTTTGTTTTGATCACTACATTGCCTTGCAGAACACATTTGTAGTACTTACCTGACTTCTGGGTTACTCTGGTTGCTGATAAATTTTGCAGTGTTTCACTGAGTCTCAGGATTCAGAGATAGGCATTGTATCTGTCATAATCTCTTCCCATTAGTAGCTTTTACATGTTTTCTCTTTTTCCTGTCTTTCTATAAGCACGAACATTTATATATTTTTCCCCTCCTTCCCACCCCCTTGGAAGTTAAAAATTAATGTTAGTATGACACATTCCTCTTCACCATGGGGTTGTTTTTTTACTTAGTATTTTCTAGAGATTGTGCTATAACTTTTCATGAAAAGCGTATTCTTTATTTATGTCTGCTTAGTATTCCCTTATATGAGTGTACAATATTTTAATCACTCCTCTCTCCTCTGTTGGTAACATTTAAGTCGATTGTAATCTTTTGCTGGGACAAATCATGCTGCATTGTATAAGCTTGTGCAAAAGTCATTTCACCTTAGACTTAATCACTCTTAGAAATGGAATTATTGGGTTACAGGGTACAGTAGTCCCTTCTTATCCATGGGGGATACATTCCAAGACCCCCAATGGATGCCTAAAACTGAATAGTACCAAACCCTACATACATATTTTTTTCCATATGTACATATACTTTATGGCTTCTCTTTGGCATATCCAAATTGCCAGCATCAATACTCTTGTGCTTTGGGGCCGTTATCAAGTAAAATAAGGATTGCTTAAACACAACCACTGCAATAACTAACTATACAGTAGTCCATCTGATAGTTGAGACAGTTACTAAGTGACTAATGGGTGGGTAGGGGATACAACATGAAAACACTGTACAAAAGGATGATTCATATCCCAGGTGGAATGGAGCAGTTGTGAGATTTTGTCACATTCCTCACACAGTGCACAATTTAAAACTTAATGAATTGTTTATTTCTAGAATTTTTTGTTTAATATTTTCAGACCAGGATTGATTGCAGATACTAAAATTGCAGAAAGTGAAACTGCATATAGCAGGGGACTACTCTGTGGTGTGCATTTGTAATTTCGACAGATGATGACAATAATAACTAACCTTAATTGTGTACTTTCTAAGTGTTAGACTTCTGAGAGCTTTACATATATAATATTAACTCATTTAATCTTTATAATAACCCTAAAAATAAGTATTAATAATATTTTTATCTTCATTTTAGAGAAGAGAAAACTGAAGCTTAGGAAGGTTAACTAGCCCAAAGTCATATGAATAGTAGGTGGCAAGAGCCAGGATTTGGAACTAAGTAGTTTGCCTTTACATTTTTAACTTTAAACCACTTTACTGTACAATATGATGCTAAATTTCCCTTCATAGAAAGTGGAATAATTTAGTATTCTAGTAATGTACAAGAAGAGAAACTTGTGTCCTACTAATGAAATAATTGCATAAATAATGGTAAGAGTAGAGCAGAAGCACTTATCCTATTGTCATAATGTGAACCACATTGTTTGTTTTTTGAGGTTTATATGCAGTCTTTCAAATGTGAGATGGGAAGGTAGATGAATTTGAAAGTGAGATTGGAAAAAGCGAGCATTTTGTTTTATCTTCTGCACTAATATTTTTCAGACCCCTCTTCAGTGAATGAAAAGAAAAGGAGGGATCGGGAAGAAAGGCAGAATATTGTCTTGTGGAGACAGCCACTCATTACCTTGCAGTATTTTTCCCTGGAAATCCTAGTAATCTTGAAGGAATGGACCTCAAAGTAAAGTGTCTTCCATTATCTTTTATGTAAACTTTATTTACCAATTATAGAAATTTTAAACAATTTCCTACTCCCCACCCCTCTATCAAAATGTATGCAAAGGAGAACACTGCAAACAAGATTTTTTTTCTTTCTGGCTTTACCTTCAGGCGAATTCAGGCCTCTGTACAGTAGACACACTGATTCTTTAGTAGGACAAGGTTCAGGAAACGTGGCACTTTAATGATAGTTTGAGCCAATGAAAAAGTACTCTGCCAAAGAAATGTGTTCTATCTTTAAATTTAGTACTTGTAAGCCCTGTTTCAGATATCATAAAGAGGAAGTTGAACTTTTACATGCCTTATCATTCTCTGGCTTGCCATTTTCAGTTATTATCTGTAATACTATCTTGCATTTTTATTTTATTTCTAGTTTATAAAACATTTTGTAACATTTTCCAATTCACTTGATCCTTAAAGCAACTCCTCAAAGAATGTAAAACAAGTATATGATTATTATGATTTTAAAAACAAGAAACACAATCAGACTGGTTAAGTGTCTTATCAGAATACAGTTATTTAAGAGACTCTGACCCAGGTCTTCTGACTTAAAGGTCAATCAATCATAATGCCTCTCCCAATCAGAAGTTGGGTGTAAACAAGATCAGTTATTGGATAAGGAAAAGGCTACCATGGAGTTTATGGTAAGAAATTGGGTTCTATACCCATGTGTCTTCCTTGACCCTCTTCTGTACCACAAGAGACAGTGTATTTAAGGACAAAGAGCTTATCCCAGAAAGAATTGATTCTATAGTAATTGTTTTAGGAATAAGAAATCCTGAAAATGAAACTCAGATATTTCATTTATTTTTTTAAATATGTTTTTAAGATTGTGGCAACGTCAAAACATTGTGGTGTGTTTTTTACTGCTGCTTGCTGTGCTTATAGCTACGTATTATGTTGAAGGAGCACATCAACAGGTAAGAGGTTGAGCAACTTTACTACTATTCATGTACCTTCCATAATCATTCCCAAACAATTTCAAGTTGGAACTATTGTGAATTTCATAGACTTTCTAGCCTCAACATATTTAGGCTTGTTTTTATTTTTTAAATTTATCTCATAATTCACATCTTAATATCTTACTTTTAAAACCAAATATTAAAAATACTCTTGTGGTAGTTCATGTCCGCTCAGCATTTGTGTTTGGTATATATCACTCCTTTTTATCTTCAAGGATATAAACGTAACTTTCCTGATGGTGTTTAGGCAAAGCTGCATGAATCCTTTTCTCACTGCTCAAGTTGTCATTTTCTTTAACACATTCCTGTGATCCATCCAAACACAGATATACTCTGTTTTGTTTGTGTGTATATATACACACACACACACACATATATATATATATACACACACACACACACATACATATATGTGTGTGTGTGTGTGTGTATAAAGGTAAGTTCATTTACCTACCATCAACATAACTGAAGGAAAAATAGGACATTTTATTAATAACTTTGGTTAAAATAACAAACCATTAATATATTCTAGTAGTATAATGTTCTAAAATGGTATCATTTCATATTTTAAAACATTTTATCTCTAATCTCAAGAGTTTTTATAGTTTTAAATGCACTTCTTTAAATCTATGTGTGCTTTGAAGAGTTTGCAGGGAATTGGCTTGATGAATTTACTTGCCAGTGTGAGATTCAAGACTCTACAGTCTGACATTCTTTTAACAAGTCCATATCCCAGTTTGCTCTTGTTTGAAAAGCATCTTGTTCTTAAATGTACAAAAATCATTTTATTCTCATTTTTCTACTTGGATAAACAAGAATATATTCTATTCACAAATATTATATAAGTAGTTGTCCCCTCTCTTACCATACTATGTTATCGTGCTTTCTTAAACAAAGTTTTTTGTAACTTTTAAATATCTATAACATTTTTATTCTTATAGTTATCTTATTAGTAATTTGCATTTTTCCTATAAATGTCATTGCAATAGTAGGACTTTAATGGTCACAGAAACAGAGCTTTATTTGAATTAGATGAAATTTTGCCATCTCTGCTATTGCATACTAAAGGAATTAGGCCTTTTTAAAATGTTTTTATCTTAATACTTGCTTCCTATTGGAAGTTTACTTAGTTGGTTTATCTTATTTTGATTGTAGTTGATAAAGATTATATTTATGTTTAAGAGTTCTGGTTTTGTTTTTTTCACCTCCTTCCTTTTGTTTTCCAGTATGTGCAACGGATAGAGAAACAGTTTCTTTTGTATGCCTACTGGATAGGCTTAGGAATTTTGTCTTCTGTTGGGCTTGGAACAGGGCTACACACCTTTCTGCTTTATCTGGTAAGAATAACTTTTAATAAGCAAGTTTGAAAGAGATTATATTTTAATTGGTGCTTTTATTCCAGTAGTAAAAATTCCAAGATTTTTATTTGATTACCTTTTGTGTTTTAGAAGCATTCTCATCTGCAAATCAGTGCTTTAAGTTTGATTTAGATTTCTGTTTTGTTTTGCCTTTGGGTTGAGGATTTAAAAAGAGAAGGGGGAAAAGTCCCTTAGGCAGATGAGATGGTTTCCTTAAATTAATTCAACCAGGACATGGTTTGGTTTCTTTGTTTGTTTGTTTTTCCAGATTTTGGAATAATCTGGAAAGAAATCTGGTTCTCTTGCTTATGCAGTTGTCGTTTTAATAATTAAAGTTATTTAAATGCACAGAATTCCATGAAAGGCTTAGAATTAATTTGGGTAGTTTACTTTCTCTGTCATCAGCAAATGAGAAACAGTGTCTTCTCTCATAACCTTAAACACTGTCTTCATGTCTGAATAGTTATTTTGGCATTCTTATTGAATGTAGTTGATGAGGCATTACATATATAGAACTAAATGCTTTCTTACATCCTTTTTTTTTTTTTTTTTCTATGTGCCCCAGGCATGAAATAGCTCTGGCCACCAACCCAGGCATCAAGCTAGGATGAACAAAGGGCTGTACATCTGCTTTGCCCCTGACTGATTTAAGAGCAACACCACAATCAGGTGTCTCTGCCCATTTCCAGGGGGTTTACATCCTTTTAAACCAAAATATAAAATGTGCCCCTCCTAAAAAATATTTTTTAACTGCAGTAAAATTAGAGAGATAAAAGATAAGTTTTCCTTTGAACTTTGACAAATATACTGAAATAAGCAGAGATAGGACCGGGGGTGAGACAAACACAACATCTACAGCTCAGAATTTAAATAGACACTTTCAGGGTCATGTAAATGTGGGGTTGATGAGTGAGTGCCTCATTAAATTTTGTGCCTGGATGCCTCTCTTGTTTTATGCTGTTCCTGTCCTTGAATACTTTGTCAGCAATTTCATATTTGAAAACAGCTTGATTTTGATTGAAGAATAAACAGGTGAAAAGTTGTCATAACAGTACTCATTGCTAAATAAAGTTGAACACTGCAAATGCTTCCAATCTCTCTTCAATAGACAATGCTACTTCAGATTAAGGAACTCATTTGTAGCATTGGATTAATTTGGAAATATCTAAAAAGTAATGCAGATAACAGGTTCTGTTGAACCTTAAAAAGGATTCTAATGAAACTTATAAATTGCACAATAAGTTAGAATAAAGAAATTTGAAACCTGGAAGTTTCTTCATATCTATGAAAAACCTTTATAAAATTACATTTATATTATTTCTTGACATGAAAACATAATTAGTTTAGTTCCATTAATCTATGTGTCCAGTAAAGAATTTGGAAACATACAAATGGGCATTTATTACAAAATTCATTTGAATGAAAAAATCAAGTCTTTGCTTTCATAAATTAAGTAGTTATTTCTGTGCCCTTGATCAGAGTGCAGGTTTAATAGAGTGTGATTAGACTTATCACAAGTTCAGAAGGAATTCTTCAAGAGCTATTTGAAGGAAGGTATCACTTTCTCATTATACTCAGCACTATCTATATTATATGAGTTCAGCAAGTATGAATAGTATATAATCAAAGAACATCTGAAACTGTGTTGCATTATACATAAAAGCTATATAAAAGCTTTGTGGCATTGTTAACTGCTGATAATAAACTGGGGCTAGGGTTGATGAGGCACTTTTTTTAAGCATTAGGTAATTTGATTTATGTTTGTTTGTAACTAGCATTAAAATTAGTTTAAACGCCCTAAAATTAAATACAAGTAGAATAACCAGATCTACACTTTCTGAGTATATAATTCTGCCTGTAAAATGGGAGATAGATTGAAGATAGGAGAGAAGATGGGTAATTACGATCATGCTCCTGAGAGACACGGGCTTCCTTGATGGTGGCAGGGAGTATAGAAAGGAAGAGGTAGTTCCACAAATGAATTTGCAGAGAGAAATCAAGCAGAATGGAAGCAAAAGATGGCAGTAGGCCATCGCCGCAGGGCCAACTTAGACAACTCTTGGGGGCCCATGGGCCCCAGGTGGGTGGTGGCTGTCCTTGGCATGTTCTGTGGTGACTCTTGCTGAGTGGACCCAAGCTCAGCACTGGTGCCAAATCTAACTCTGCATTAACCTTGTGAATATCACTCACCCCTACCCTGTGACTCCCTGAGACCCTGCTTCACCCAACTTGTGTATTGCCTGAGACTCCTTAAGTGGCTAAGCCTTAATCCTAAAATTTATATGCAAGCACAAGAGACTCCAAATCGCCACAGCTTGAGGAAAAAAAGAACAAAGTTGGAGGGATCATGTTACCTGATATCAAACCATGAGTATACTATAAGGCTATAGTAATCACATAGCGTGGTACTGGCATAAAAATAGACACAGAGATCAGTGGAACAGAATAGAGAACCCAAAAATAAACTCACACCTATACAGCCAATTAATCTGTGACAAAGGAGGCAAGACAAGAATAAACAATGGGGTAAATACAATCTATTCAATAAATTGTGTTGGGAAAACTGGACCAGATATGTGCAAGTAAATCAGATGACCATCTTCTTACACCATATACAAGAATAAACTCAAAATGGATTAAAGACTTAAATATAAGACCTGATATAAAACTAGAAGGAAACATATAGGCAGTAACTCTCTGCCATCACACTTAATGATGTATTTTCTGACATATCTCTTTGAGCAAGGGAAACAAAAGAAAAAATAAACAAATGGGACTACATCAAACTGAAAAGGTCTTGCACAGCAAAGGAATACATCAACAAAACAAAAAGGACAGCTTATTGAATGCAAGAAGATATTTGCCAATGATACATCTGATAAAGACTTAGTGTCCAACCTGTGGCCCAGGACGGCTTTGACTACAGCCCAACACAAATTTGTAAATTTACTCAAAACATGAAAATTATGCATGGACCTTTTTTTTATCTCACCAACTGTTGTTTAGTGTTAGTATATTTTATGTGTGGCCCAAGACAATTCTTCTTCATTGTGGCTCAGGGAAGCCAAAAGTTTGGACACCCCTGATTTAGGCTTTCCTTCCAGGATTCTCTAAGTGTAACAGGGAGAATGAATAAAAATGAGCATTTATAAAAAGCAATTTTCAGAGAAATCAAGCAAAAGGGAAATGAAATGTCACTGATCTTTCTTTATTTTTCAGTTACCTGGTTGGAATGGAAATTAGATTGCAGGAGGTTAACTACTACTTTTACTACTACTAACAACAATTGTTATCATCATTATCATCAGAATGATAATAGCTGAAGTCAGTTCTGTTTTTTTAACTATATTTGATGTTCATTTTTGTGGTATCTGTACCTGGGGGGAGATTTTGGATCCCTGTCCTGTTGAACTCCAGCCATAAGATTTCCTTTGATCAATGAAATGTGAATATAAGTGATAGGTATTGCTTCCTGGCAGAAAGTTCAAGATTTGGCATACTCTCTTTCATCTACTTACCACCTCAGGGTAGAGCCTGAGTCTCTGACTATGATGAGCAGATTGCCTTTGCCAATATGTGATGGATATGTAGAGTAAACTACTGAGATTTTAGAGTTGTTTATTATTGTAGCCTGTCCAGACTGATAGACTAGTTAACATTTATTAAATGTTTACTATGAGCTAGATTTTGTGCTCATCACTTTACGTGAATTATCTCATGTAGTTCTCCCAAGAACCTAGGTAGTCAATAACCATAATGTAGCAAATGCATAATAAAAAAATTTCATCAATTAGTATAGATTATTTACTTCTGAACTTTGACAAGTATAGAAGAGAGAAAAATAGCCAGGAAACCAGAGGCCAAAAAGAATTAAATACAGTTTGAAAAACTTGAGGTGCCCGGAGGAAGCCCCCGCACTGCAGCTGCAGGGCATATAGGCGGTGGGGGCGGTGGGGCTGTGGGGAGGGGGAACAAAACTTGATCTGTGTTACTTTTTAAGAAGCTATACCAAGTAATCTCTGGTTAGATTGTAAAAATTTAACAATTTCCAGGTGATAGATGGTCAACAGGGTTTTATCCTTATAGATCACCACTCCTTTTGTTTTATATCTGTGAAATGTGATTGTGTTTGGAAATTCCTAATTATACCTCCTTTCATTTATGAGGCTGTACATAATCCTCAATAGGGAGATGTGATATTAACATTTTCATTCCCTACATTTTTGAGCTGATGAAACAGGCATCTTTTTCATGTACTCATATAACTCCTCAGTCAAGAAAACAAGTGACCATGTTAGGAGAATAGACTGGTCAAAAATAAAACCCTACTTTTGCCAATAATTTGCAGAAAAATAGGTGAAAAAGAAACAGTTTAACAAAGGGAAAAGATTTAATTATTCTTCATCATGGCTTTCCTTGGAAATCTAAAAACCGAGTTTAACAAAGGGAAGAGATTTAATTCATTCTTTATCATGGTTCTCCTTCCTGGAAATCATGGCTTGAAAGTAAAATAGGAAAATTTGTCCTGAGCAGGCAAAATTTCCCAGTTAGGTTCTTCCCAGTGTGGAAGTTACGTCTTTTGGAAGTGTCGTTTAGTTAATTATAACTCATTGTACAACTATGTGCTGATCTAAAACTGTTACTATATTTCCTAAAATATCATATACGTATATATCTGCATTTAAAATGGAAAATTTGTCTTGATTTTTAAGTTTATCAATAAAAATTTCATTTATATTTTTCGATATAATTGGAAGTTTTACAACTTAATTCAGATGTCCTGGAATTCCTTGTTACTTCTTTAAACATTAGAAGTAAGAATAGTTTTTTTGACCACACTAAATTTAATGAAAGTCAACAAGGAAAAATGACTAGTGTGGACTACCATCAAATTTTGTAAATTTATTTGAGAACAGTGGATATCAAGTAATTTGCAGAGAATAGATACCTAGCCACAAAGGGAAACTTAGCTACTGTTTATGCAGTGATAGTGATTGCTAACCAGAGGAAGAAATGAAGGGGAAGTGAATGAATTCCTTTTCAAGGCTCAAAAGGGCAGATAGTTGGGCCTTTAAGTTAGTTGGTTGGTTCCATTAATTTTAATAGTCAACAAATGAGCTTTATGAGGTCTGTTAATTCCCTGAAATACTATAAATGTTGTTCTGTGTCTTTTCCAATGTATCTTTCTGGCAAAAAGGACCTATAGTATTAGATTCTCTATAAAGACTCTTTAACCATAAAAGGTTATTTCTAAGTATTGTATATCTATATTTGGCTGCCACTAGGTGGCATTGCCAATACAACCAATGTACTGGTAACTGTATTTGCAAGTTCTCTTCTGGATGAATATGAAACCCTCAAATAGTTCTACTTAAATTAGAAGGATATTGTTTTATTTATCTGTAATAATGCCTACATCTTGCCAGTTAATTCATGGGAGTGAAAATATTTTCTTAGTAGTTTTCCACATATGTTAATTTAATAGTTAGCAGTTGCCCTTTGTTTCCATTGTAATATGTATATTTACAAGTATGACATACTCCCATGGCATGCCCAGTTTCAGAGATAATGCCATAATTTAATCATTTTCTTAAATATTCAAGAATATGCAAATGATTGACGGTGATTTTATTATGGGACTGCAATCTTTCATTCTTGTCTTGGTAGGTAATAGAGCATATTCAGAGTCAAACAGCTGGTTTAAATGCCAGGCCAAGGTGGGTTCCCTGGTGGTGTAGTGGCTAGATTTTGGCATTCTCAATGCCATGCCCTGGGTTCGATTCCCAGCCACAGGAATACCCTAAATAAATAAAATAAAATAAAATAAGATAAATACCTGGCCAAATATTACTAACTGTGATATTTAGCAAATTTATTCATTTTTAAACCTCAGTTTATTTAACTGTAATGGGAATAATAATAATAGGTATCATAAGGCTGTTTTGAGGTTTAATGAAATAATAAATGTACACTTTTCAACTCAGTGGCCAGTATATATAAGATGCTCAATAAAGGATAACTGCTGTTATGATTATCATTATTCTTACTTTGACTTAATTTTGAAAAAGCAACCAATTTTAATTTACATGCTTTAGTTATTCTTAAGAAATTATAAACATTTCCTACAATTGATTTTAATGTAGAAGTATGTCATAGCATAGTTGAAAATCACTGATCATTTCCATTTTTAGTGATGATAGATTAGTCAGTTTGGATCAAATGTCTTATGAAAGTATCATTAAAAGGTAGATAAAATTTAAAAACATCTGTTTAAAGGCATCATAGAAATATAAAAAAAAAGCAAAGAATTACAAGATCATCTATGTTATAGAGGAAACCCAGAGAGATGCATCTGGCCAAGGAAATGCACTGATAAACTTGCAGGCTTTGGGTTAGAACCCTAAAAGATCATACTCTGAATGTAAGGATGAACTAGATAGATATAAATCAGCTCCTATGGAGACTGAAGCTCAGGCTTAAGTCTTAAGTCTGAAGGAAAATAATGTCACATTAACTCTGTATTTTTTTAAGTAAGTCCAGCACTCAATCAAAACTAATTAGGTATCTAATGAGACAAGATAATGTGATCAAAACAAAGAAATAATAGAAACCAAGCCACACAGGATCCATTTAATGAAATTATTAAACATGTACTTTAACCCAAGACCAATGTGTTTGAGGAAATAAAAAACAAGTTTGAATATTTTGGTAGAGAATTTGAAACTAAAGGAGAGCCAATGGAAGTTTTAGAATTAAAATTTAAAACTCAGTTAATGGAGGTTCCCTGGTGGTGTAGTGGCTAGGCTTTGGTGTGTTCAACGCTGTGGCCTGGGTTTGATTCCCAGCCAGGGAACTACACACACACACACACACACACACCCGCCGTCAAAAAAAAAAACAAAACAAAAAAAAAAACACCAAAAAACTCAGTTAATGAACTTACAGTAGATACAGCTAAGAGAGGACTAATAAAATGCAAAATGGGCCAGAGAAAAATATCAAGAATGAAAAAGGAGAGATGGAGGAAAAGACTATCTTCAAAGGAACTCCAGTAAGACTGACTGTTTGCTGTCATTAATTTTGTTGAGAAATAACTGACAGTGAAATGGTATCTTCAAAGGGCCGAAAGAAAGTAACTACCAACAGAAGATTCCCTAATCAAAGTGTCCCATGAGCAGTATGAAATAGAGGTATTTTCAGAAAAACAGAAAGAGTTTGTAACCAGCACAAGTTCTCTAAAGGAAATAGTAAAAGATGTTCTTCGAATGGAAAGAAAGTGATCCTGGATTGAAGCCCAGAGATTCAGGAATGAATAAAAAGCAAGAAAAGGGTAAATATATGGGAAATATTAAAATTGACATTATAAACAGTAATGACAATGTCTTGAGAGATTTAAAATATATAGAGAGAATTGAAATACATGATCTACAAATCACATGTAGTATAATTGAAATTATTCTACAGTCTTTTCATTGTTCCAGAAAAAGTAAGATTAATTTATATAAGACTTTAATAAACAAGGATTTATAATATCATCTTTAGGGTAAGCACTACAAGAATATATAACCATCCTGCTAATAGGGGAAGGTAAAACTTGAGTAATTTTTGAAAAGCCAAGCCAACGAGGGCAAAATAGACAAAAGGAACATAGAATAGGCAAGATAAATGGTAAGCATCCAATGGTAGATTAACATTCAAATATATCAATAATTATATAAATGTAAATGGAATAAATGTTCCTTCTAGTTGTCCAAATAAATGTAAAAAGGTATTTAACTATTTGCTATATACAAACTACAGACCTAAATTACAAATACACAGAAAGATTAATAGTAAAAGGATGGGAAAAGATGAACCATTTATTTGTCAACCAAGATAAAAGTTAGGTAGCTATATTGAAATCAGAGAGTAAGTGTTAATACAGAGGGTGCCAAAATACGCATTTTAAGATGGAAAAAGCTATTAAAATTGTAATACCCAATATATGCTCATAACAAAAGATGAATACAAGTCATGTTTGACTTCTGCAATTACAAGAGGTGCTCAGAATGGTTACCATCAGCATCCAGGCACTTCTGATTATGGCAAACTACTGCTTGAGCCATGTTGACCACTTGTTGACCACTTGTACCAATGCGTGTGCTATTTCAATTTCTTCCCAAAGTACTGCCCATGTCGCTGGTTTTCTACAATACATCACATCCCTTAAGTTCCCCCTTAGGTAAAAGTGAAGAGGTGTTAAGTCAGGGGGGCAAACTCAAACAACGTTCTCGATTTTCAAATACTACTTCAAAATGGTCTTGGGGAATTCCCTGGTGGTGTAGTGGCTAAGCTTCCGCGCTGTCAACGCTGCTGCCTGGGTTTGATTCCCAGCCAGGCAACTACCCACATTAAAAAAAATAGAAAGAAAAGAAAAGAAAAAGAAAATGGTCTTGCGCTCCTCGAACAACAGCTGTGCTTCCACCATTTTCTTTGACTGTCCTGCCTGATGCATGGTGACACTAGCATTCATTTGATTAATGCCATCTTTTGAGCAAACATCATATTCCACGTTGCTAGTCTAATTCAATTCAACTTTGAAAAGTAATACAGAGTTGGTATCGCTTTAAATTTTTTTGGCACCCCGGTAGATAAAATGTATCCATTCTTACTAATAAAAGATTCAGTTCACCAGAAAGATATAACAGTTCTAAATTTATGTTTGTCTAATATACTCAACTTATAAAAAGCAAAACTTGGCAGACTTACAAAGAGAATGGGATAACTTCCATAAACTTGGAGAATTATTAGGGGAGTGTAGTAAAGTTTTTGGATATAAGGTCATCATATACATAACAATTGTATTTCTAATATACTATGATAAACAATTAGAGAACGAAAACTTTTAGAATGTACTATTTATAATATTTTTAAAAGGCAAAAATCTAGGAATAAATCTAATAAAAGGTGTCCTTAACCTCTACATAAAGTTTTAAAATATTGGAAGCAAAAAGATCTAGAGATAAAGGAAGAGATTATATCATGTTCATGGATTAGAAGACGCAGTATTGTAAGGCTGTTAGTTCTTTCTGAGGGAAAGGCAGTCTCATTTCAGAGACATGAAGGCTGTCTTGGAAATGGAAAGAAGACTCATGTGAGAAAAATAGGTTGGTGGCTAATTGTGGAAAGCTTTGAAAGTCAGACTTACGGAATTTAGGTTATATATGTCACCAAGAGTTATTCCAACAAGCATTCACATACTTGTAGAAACATAACAGGCAACATCATGGCTGGTAGATTTGGTGAGGAAGCATCTAAAAGTAAGGATTCCAGTTAGAAATCAGTAGTACAGATGAGAGGTAATAATTACCTAATCTAAAGCAGTAAGAATAGGAAGGGTTTCAAATTTGAGGAATAAATATGAGCTTCGCTTCTGCAATACAGGCTCTTTGAGGGCAGGGATTTTTTTTTCTACTCTGTTTACTCTGTATTGCAAGTTTTAGAACAGTATCTGGTAAATAGGTGCTCAACAAATAAATGTTGAATAAAATAATGTAAAACCTTTGAAAAATCCTTTGGGGAAGGCAGAATAATTGGATTTCTTTTATTGGCATTTTCCTAATATCTGAATACTTTTTGTGACTGTTGGTGAAAAATGGCCTAATCTGTATATAGCTTTTTCTTATTTTGCGTAATACAGTTGACCTTTGACCAACATGGGTTTGAATTGTGTAGATTCACTTACACATGGATTTTTTCAATAAATACTATAAATATATTTTCCTTATAATTTTCTTAATATTTTGTTGTTTTCTCTAGCTTACTTTATTGTAAGAATACAGGATATAACGATAAATATGTGTTAACTGACTTTATGTTATCATTAAGGCTCTGTTCAACCATACGCTATTAATAGTTAAGGTTTTGGGGAGGTGAAAATTAGATGTAGATTTTCAACTATAAAGGTAGTCAGTGCCCCTAACCCCACTTTGTTGTTCTAGGGTCCAACTGTAGTTTCATGTTGAGCATTAGTACATCTTTTTAATCTCCCCAGCAAATAAAACTGTATCTTCTCCTGATTTATAAACAACATTTTAGTATATTCTTTGCTTTAAATTTACTTTAATTTAGATAAATAGGCAAAATGGATGATTTAAAATGTGATTTTAATTTTTTTATTTAATATATACCAACATGCTTATGATCTCTAGTATAATCTATAAAGTAAGGTATATTTTGATATAAGGAAAGAGTACTTAAACTCCTTTTATTATTATTATTTTATTTCTTATGCAGGCATCTTTTTGATCCTTAGTTTAATGTCCATTTTATGAGCAAATTGTCCTTGACAAGTAGAGTGACATACTGATTTCATTCATTTACTTTTCTCATGTTTTTATAAGCAGATCAGATGCAAAAAAAAGCTGCTATGGCTGACAGATTTTTTTATGGTCATATATTCTAAGCACTCTTATGTTGGGTATTAATTTTTAGAAATCCACGAACAGATTTATTTTAGTCTTAGCAAGCGTGGTAGCCGGTTTCCTTTCAGAAAATTTGGAACGTTAATTGATCCAGGAATGTTTATTTACTAGTGGAAATTACTCTCAGAGTGAAAACAGTAAGTTAATGAAGGGAACATGGCTGCTATTAACCTCCTTGATGTATCCCTGTGTTTGGATGAGTCAAAATTTCCACCTTAGTAACAACGGTCTGACCCAAGGCTAGACAGCCTAAGGGTCAGCACGTTTTTCTATAAAGGAGATGGTAAATAATTAAATTTTTTTATATCCAAAATGTGTTTATTGGGATGCTTTTTCACTCGTTTTGATTCAGGGTGCTTTTAGTGCTGCTTCCTTCTGAAGGAGCATCCTTCCGTAAGCCTTGCTTTTCCTCCTGTAGGCTGACAGAGGGCAGTGGAGCAGCCAGGAGTAGATAAATTTAGACAAAGTAAATCCTTTTCCATCCAGGTGGATGCAAATGTAGATGTTGATGATTTATCTATTTTGCTCATAATCGTGAGGTACTTGGTAGAAAATGAAATTGAGAAAAACCTGTTGCTTTGTTACCCATTGATAGAGCATACCACAGGCTAAGATATTTCTAATGCAATCAATGGTTATTTCATTGAAAGAACATTAATTGATCGAATTGTGGTATATGCACTGATAGAGGCAAGCCTAGTCAGGTTGTTTGTAGGCCAAATTAAAGAAGTAGCTCCCCACGTACCATTCAGTCAGTACTGCGTTTATAAACAAAGTCTTGCATCCAAGCTTCTTCCTAGTGAACTGAAAGATGTTCTTGATGAGACTGTAAAAGTTGTAAATTTTATTAAGTCACAACCATGAAACTTCAGATTGTTTAAAGCACTATTCCTTTTGCATACGGAGGTAAGGTGGCTATCTCGTGGCAAAGTACGTACATGTGTATTTGAACTTAGACATGAAGTCCAGGTATTTTTTGAAGACTAGTGTTTCCCTCTTGCTCCAAAATTCAGGACAGTGATTGGCTTCAAAGACTTGCATATTTATCAGATATTTTTCTAGAAATAAACAAACTCAACTTGGGACTTCAAAACAGCTCAATCACTATATTCAAAGTAACCAACAAAATTGAGTCAATGATTTAAAAACTGGACTTTTGGAAAGCATGTATTGAAAAAGGTCAGCCTGAAGTTTTTGAAACTGCACGACTTGTTATCTGAGAATGACTTGCACCTATCCCAAAACGTGAGAGTATTTGTAAGTCACTTGGAAGGTCTTCAAGTGTCCTTTTATAAGTAGTTTCCTCAGTATGGAAAAGAAAACAACTGGATTGCAGATCCCTTCAATGAAGAGTTCTTCAAAGAAGCTAAACTATCAGTCAGTGAGAAAGAGAAGTTAATCGATCTTTAAACCAATTCTTCTTTAAATTCTGATTTTAAAAGAAAGCATCTTATAAGCTTCTGGGTAGATGTCAATGAGGAATACGAACAGCTCAGTGAGAAGGCACTCAAATACCTCTTGCCATTTACTAATACTGAACTAGTGGAGAGAGCTTTTTCTTCTTACACTTTCATAAAAAATAAGTACCCCAACAAACTTAATGCAAGTCCAGATTTAAGACTGTATCTTGCCATTTTTTGAGCCTGATTTCAAGAAACAAGTGCATCAAAGCAAGCTCAATGATGTCACTAATAATGTTTCAGTCAGCTTGTGATCTGCATGCATAACAATTATAGACTTTTGAAATAACAATAATAAAAGTTTGTTAAATACTTGATCATCACTATCAATATTTAACTGTTATGAATATTGTAAAATTAAATCTGTGGTTTGTACTTTTAGTGTAGTAATTTTTCTTTCCTAACTTATTACTTCATTTATACTACTTTACATTAAGATAGACACTGCACAAAAGTGTCAGTTTTTAAAGACAGCTGTTTTAAAAACAAGGGGTACAAATTATAGAAATGGGTTTAAAAGGAGTACACAAATGGAAAAAGGTTAGGAAACCCTGTATTAGATTTGGCATGATGTTTTATTTACTTTTTTGCTCTTTAATTTTTTATTCAATTACAGTTGACATTCAATATTATTTTATATTAGTTTCATGTGTACAGCATAGTTAGATTTTTATATATTTATGCAGTGATCCCCTGATTAGTCTAGTTACCTACTTGGCACTGTACACAGTTGTTACAACATTATTGACTATATTGCCCATACTGCACTTTACATTCTGGTGACTATTTTGCATCTACCAATTTGGTTTTTTGTTTGTTTGTTTTTGGGTTTTTTTTTTTTTTTTGGTGGTTCCCTGGCTGGGAATCGAACCCAGGCCACGTGTTGAGAGCAATTTGTATTTCTTAATCCCTTCAACTTTTTACCCAGTCCCCAGTCCTTGCACCTCTCTGACAACCATCAATTTATTCTCTATCTGTGAGTCTGTTTCTGTTTTGTTTGTTCATTTATTTTGTTTTTTAGATTCCACATATAAGTGAGAGCATATAGTATTTGTCCTTCTCAGTCTTATTTATTTCACTTAGCATAATACCCTTTAGGTCTACCAGTGTTGTTGGAAACATGATGTTTTAGAAGAAAATATATTTGTACAAGTACTTGAGTGGTCTAAAAAACCATGAAGGGGAAAAAAATTTCATGAAGAGAAAAGTAGAAGAATTTTTCCAAATAAGATGCCTGATGACAGCAAGATTTAGTTCTAATTTTGTTTTAAGCATTGATGTGTGCAGTTACGTAATGGTTTTGACAACATTGCAATCATTTTGAGAAATAATTTTATGGATTAAGTTTAGATTGTAATAGACAATCAGTTATTTCAGTAGCCATCTTAGATTCTTTCCAATATTAGAAAAACATGATTCATAATTCTTGAAACAACCAGGTTAACAAAACAGGAACTTGGATGCGCTTGATAATGAAAAATGTATATCAGACTTGCTTTTTATATACATGCACATTATTATTCATCAAGTTACAAGACGAGCAGAAGATTGAAGAGCAATTGTAAACTGTATGTGCCATTAATGATTTATTTTTTATGTGTACCATTAATGATTTATAAAGTTTGTTCTATTTAACAATACCAAAGAGAATGAGTCCTTCAGTGAGAATTTACAAGTTTCAAATAATGTGATATATGAAGTTTTTGACACTAGGTGGAGCAGTTTCCTGGAGAAAGTCTTAACAAAGCCTATATTCCTTTCAAATAAGTCTAGCTCCTAGACAAAGAACTCTAATGAGAACAAAAAAATATCAACAGTCACCCAGATATTGAAATATAAGTAGTAGGTTGAATATGTTTTACAGGTTAATTTTCTCTTTGGCACATATTTTAACCATTGATTTTCCTCACATTTGAGAATCAAATAGGAGGGATTTCAAAGCATTAAGAGTTGTCCTCTCTAGATGCTGTTGGGGTGTAGAAGAGTTTTAGAGCTATTTAATTACATTGTAGAATAGATCAGGTTTTATTAGAAGCTATAACATCAAGTTGTTATCTGAATGGTGTCTATGAGTCATTTGTTTAATTATGACCTTTATAATAGAAAAAATATTTGACTCTGTTATAAAATAAGTACAAAGAATTTAGTTGTGAGATATTTGTCCCTGTCTAAGATTCAGGGACCAGTTTCTGCTTTAAATTTTAAGATTATTTTATCACTAAAATATGTGGTAAAAATTATACATTTGAAAAATATCACATCTTGATTGCTATAGAATATAGAACACTTCTATATATAGCACCGTTTTCTTTAATGAATAAGTACTATACAGTATGTGTATAGTACTTTATTAGACTATTATAAACTGTTTTTTCCTTAGACATTTATCATAGTTTTTAATTCATGGTTATTTATTGCCAAAAGTAAATGTTATTGGGAAAACTGCATAGGTATGGGTTGAAATGAAATAGTGCACTAGTTTCAATGGGAGAAATATTGTAGGAGTTGTTTAACGCTGTGCGGTGTAATACTTTTTACAAAAATTGTTAGCCAACCTCTTTACTTTCCTTCCTGCTTGACTTCTAATTCTTGCTTCATTGCTCACTTTTCTATCCCTCTGTAAGAACAAAAGGGAAGAAATCGCCAATAGTAAGATTCTGGTGTGACTTCATATTGCTCTGTATAGGTATAATGACTCTGGCTATAAGCATGCAGTGACTCAGGGCTCTTGCGGGAAGACCAACAGGCCCTTCTTAGAAAAGGTCTGTTTGCCCTTTTTTGATGAGTGCATGATCAGCTCTTTGCCCTGCCTTTCCCCAAGGAATGACTCATGATTAATTCTTATGAGCATCACCACATCAAAGAGGAAACCAAGGTCTCCAGGAGATGGAGCTGGGTTTCACCAAACAAGGGGGTAACAGACTGGATAACTTCCTGCCCCAAATCACTGTTTATTAATGTGTGCTTAAACGAAAGCTAAGAGGATTCAGTTTAGCTGAAATCTATTCTCTTGTGTGTATATTTTAAATAATTTATGATAACCTTTTTTAAAACTATAAATATATGGTCCAGTTCTCCTGAACACTTAAATCAACTGTATGATCAAAATTTCCTTAGGTTTAAAGAAGAAAAGTGAAATGTCTTTATTTATGGACTGATTCAGTATAATAAAAATTATTTCAAAAACAGGTCCTTACAACTTGGAGCATGAACAATAGAGTTTATGTTCCTTAGCTAGCAATTTTATACTTATTATTACACTTTTATTATATAACCACATATGTTCTTGTCCTGTTATTTGGGTTGTACAGGTATTATCATAATTATTATTACTACTTTCCATCAAATGAGGAGTGTGATACAGATCTCTGATTACACCTATTACTAATAACTTCAGAAAGCTAAAACCCACATGAACTAACACACAGATTACTGTTTTTTAACATACTATACAGCATTTTATAGAGGAGGACAAGAGGCTTAATTTATAAACTTGGACCTTTTTTACTATAAGAATATAATCACTAGTTAAACTTCTTAGTGCCCATTTGAAATCATAGTTTTATCCTCTAGACTTAAAGAATTTGCTATATTTAGGTAAGTTGCTTTCTGACTATAATGAGGAAAGCAGTAGTTAAAAGAATTTGAGGTGTAGAATTTCTCTTTACAAAAGCATTTCTAAAGTTGGACTTAAAGAAAACAAAGGTTTTGCAAGTCATACAGACAACCATCTGTCATCTTTAATTTATTTATCACCAAGATATTGCTAATGAATCACATTCCAGACTAACCACTGACTCTTTTTGTTTCTTTAGTGAAGGAGTGTGGCAAACAAATGTTTTCCCAGTGAATCAGCACCAGATTCTTGATTTTATTACCTTTGCCCTAAACTTTCCAGACAAAAGTAATTGGAAATTTTGCCTTTGGGATCTCACTTGACTTCTGTGTATGGATGATGGATTAGGCTATGAATTGACATTGCAGATGTTATGCAAACAACTCCAGTCTTTAGGAATGGTTTATCAGTTCTGAGGGAGCCACCTAAAGTGGAAGAATGTCTGTCTGTCCCTCTTCCTTACAAAAATTCACATTCATACTGCACTCTTAGTGTGATATCATACTCTTCATCTTGGTTGAAGGAGACCTGGCTAAATTAGGCTCATAATGAACTAATCGAACCATTTCAGATTTTTACTTTTTAAAAAATGCCCTTGGAAGAAAGGGCCTTAAAATAAACCCAACAGTGAAGTTTAACATCCAGAAAACACTTTTTTTTTTTTTTTTTTTAGTGAAGCAGCAGCACACATACTAGTTTTCCATTTTACAGACATAACTTTTTTTAGGGATTAATGCATGAATATCCCACACCTTCCTTACTTTACAAAGATCCTATTTTGTGTTTGCTGCACCAGGACTTCTTTCTCAGGGCTTATTAGGTACTATGTTATTATCAGGGCACTATTCAGAACTCATCTTCACTACCAGGTTAGGATATGTTTGTGTGGTATAATCTCAGGTGAATTTTATTTCATTAGAATAATTTTTTAAGGTCTAAATTTCTTTTAATTAGACATCTAGTATTAATAATATATTATTTTTCCTGAAACTAGAATAAAAGTTGATCCCATATGTTTGTCTCTGTCAATTTTTTTCAATCACTACAACTTCGTCTTTTACACTTCTCATGAAAGAATATGAATAGTAGAGTATAACTTAAAATTTATAAAAAAAATAATATTTTGAAAGTTAAAATACATTTTTCACAAATACCTATATCTGCTCTTACTAGAAATCTTACCCCAGGTCTAAGCATGGGTTTGCTCTCATTCAGACATGTTCTTGCCTGGCCAAGTACTACATCTCTTGTTCTGGACAGGCAAAATTATTCCATTATTAAAACTTTGGAAAATATAATGTAATACAGCTCATGAGACTAAATACATGAGGCTTTGAACTGAAGCAAAACCAGATGTTCAGTATATCACAAATAACTATTTGTTGAATTGCACTTAGAATGACTATCTGAATTACTCCCACCCCCCAAAAGGACCCTAAAACCTGTCACTTTGATGGGAGTATAACATTTCATCACAAAGTTTAACCTCCTTATCAGTAATGGGAACTTGCATTGGCAGTAATTAGGAACTCTCAGGGCCTAAGTTTGCAATTAGTGAATGTTACTTGTGACCAGGGTCACTAACTAGGGAATTTATAGTTGCCTTTTCCGGGAATAACAGTCTGGGCTGTATAGAGCTGTTTGGTTTCCTTTGATTACCACCACAAAGATTAAAGGACATTGTCCTTAATTGGAGAAATTCTTTGCTATTTTTTCTTAAGAAATATTCCTTGTTTTGATGTTTACCTTGCCACATGGCACATTCTTTTGAATGAGCTGATACTGGTTTTATATCCCAGCATACGGTCTATCTTTGTGAATGTTCCATGGATACTTAAAAAGAATATGTGTTTGGCTATTTTTGAATGTAGTGTTTTACATTGTTCAAATCTTCTATATCCATCCTGGTTGTCACATTATTTGTTCTATCAACTAATAAGAGAAAGGTGTTGAAATTTCCAGCTGTAGTTGTAGATTTGTTTGTCATTTCAGTTCTGTCAGTTTTTGCTTTATGTATTTGATAGTCCATTATTAGGGTGCCTACACATTTAGGATCGTGCCGTCTTCCTGAAAATTAACCCTTTATCATTATGAAATATGCTTCTTCATCTCCAGTAATTCCATTCTGAAGTCTGCTTTATCTGATAGTAGTGTAGCCACTCCATATTTTTATGATTTTAAAATAGTTTATCTTTTTTCATCCCTTTATTTTCCTTTTATGCCTTGACGTTTAAAATGTCTTATAAACAGCATGTACTGGAGTTTTGCTTTTTAATCTAGTCTGACACTCTGCTTTTCATTTGTATGTTTGGTACATTTACAATCAATGCAGTTATCAGTATGATTGGATTTAAGTCTACCCTCAAACTATTTTCCCCACCTATTCTTCTTTTCTATTCTGCCTTTATTGGATTGAGCATTTTTTTAGTATTTGTAATGCAACCACTTTACAATAGTATACTCCGTTTTTTCCCTCCCCTACTTTATACTGTTATTGTCACATATTTTACTTTTTTATATATGTCATTTTTTTGCTCTAAATAATGAATTAATTATTTAAAAGATTTTAAAATGAGGAAAGGTCTATATATATTTCGAGTGCTCTTTACTCCTTTATGTACATTGAGGTTTCCATCTGGTACCAGTTTTTTCTTCTGAGAATTTCCTTTAATGTTTATTGTAGTGCAAATCTGCTGAAACAAATTATTTTTATTTTTGTTTGTCTGAAAATGTTTTTATTTTCGAAATACCATGGATTCTAGATTGACAGATTTTTTTTCCTGTAAACATTTTAGAGAAGTTATTCCACTGTATTTTGGTTTGCATTATGTCTGATAAGAAGTCTTACCTATATTTATCTGTAGGTGGTGTATTATTTTTATCCCCTCTGATTGCTTAAGATTTTCTTGTTATTATTAAGTTATAGCAATTTGATTATGATGTCATTATGATTTGTAGAAATTTGATCATGTTTCGTTTTCTTTGTGTTGATCCTGACTGAGGTATGTTGGATTTCTTAGATCTGTGAGTTAATGGATTAATGTTTTTTTTAAATCTTGCAAATATTTGGCTATTCTTTCAAGTATTTTTCTGCATACTACCTTCCCCCGCCCCCCCCACACACACACACTCTTTCCTTCTTTTCTGGGAATTCCACAGAAAAAATAATACCTTTTCTGGTATCACTCCACAGTTTACTGAGGTTCATACCCTTTACTCTCTGTGTCCTTCAGTTTGGATACTTTCTATTGCCATGTCTTCAAGTTCTCTATAATTTTCTTAATGCACTGTCTAATCTGCTGATTATTAATGAGTTTTTCTATGCAGATATTATATTTTTAGCTCTACAAGTTCCATTTTGTTATTTTTTTATACTTTCCAGTTTTTTTTTCATTGTGTTTATGTTCTCCTTTAAATCTGGGATCGCCAAGCCTCTTCTGAAAAAGGCCATACAGTAAATATTTTTTGGCCTTGTAGCCCATTGAATCTCTGTCGTGGCTACTCAGTTTTGCCATTGTAGCACAGAATTAGCCAGAGACAATGTGTAAATGAATGCACTGGGCTACATTCTTTGAAACTTTATTTATAAAACTCGTGGGAAGCTGAATTTGGTTAATGGGCTGAAGTTGCCAACTGCTGCTTTAAATCCTTGAATATATTTATATTCACTGTTTTTAAGTTCTTGTCTGCTGATTGCATTATCTCCAACAGTTCTGGGTCATTTTTGTTTTTTGTTTGGTTTTGGTTTTGGTTTTTTGACTAATATTTCTTCTGGTTATGGGTCATATTTTTCTGTTTCACATATCTAGTTATTTCTTATTGGATGCTGGATGTGTAGTATTAAATAGTTTATTGCACAGATTTTGTTGTCTTTCTTTATAGTGTCCATTTTTGTTTTGGACAGTTAAAGTTACCTGTGGATCAGCTTGACCTGTTTAAGGCTTTTTAAAAATCATGTTATGCCCTATCTGGAGTAGCTTTTATTCTAAGCTCTTTACAAGGTCTTCCTTGGATGCTGAATCTTGTCACTTAATTGGTTGTAGCTCAAGTGTTTCCCAGCTCTGTATGAACTCTAGAAATTGTTCAGCTTACAATTCCCTGTTAGTTTTTCTTTTCTAACTAGTTATGCCAAAGTCTAAAGGAGACCCCCATGCATATTTCTAGAGTTCTTTCTCCACATAGGTCCTTCCTGAACTCAGATTTCTCTGTCAGCTTAGCAAGGCCATCATGCTGTGCTTGGGCTCCTCCTTCTATGGACCATATATTTTTCCATAGTCATAGAATGTGTTTACAAATCAAAAGCCAAAGTCATCATAGAGTTTCCTCATTTGTATTCCTTCTCTCAGCAGTCAGGAGTCCTATACTGCCTCTGGTCCCATGTCTGAAAAGAATTGTTCCATATATTTTATCCAGTTTTGTAGTTTTTTGCTATAGGAGTGAAAGTCTGTACCAGTTATTTAATGATCTAAGGTGGAAAACCTTCAGCCACAGTCTGGGATCTCTAGCCCATTCATACTAGTATCTGCTTGCTCTCATGAGAGCTGGAACCTCCTGCTCAGTACATTGTTTTACTTTTTTGTTTTATGGTGGTTCTGTCAACATAGTCTTTTCTATTTACACTATAGCTGTTTATTTTTATCCCCCTTGTTTCTTCATTTAGTGTGGTTAAAGTGTGATTCTTTCCTATTTGATATACAGTAGTGGAACTTGTGCGTTTTAGAAAATACACTTAAAAGGTAGTTTGAATACATATAACTTAAAATTCTTTTAATCAGAATGATTTTTTTAGTTTTCATCTTTGGATTTTTCATGTAAACTTATATTTATTTCAGTCAAGCCAGTTTGTACTTAGGAACTATTAAGCTATAACGCTGAAAAAAATTTGAGGTTTTCTATCAGTTAGCATAGTTTAAAATGTCAGGGTACAGGCTAAACGGACTCTTGAGAATGAGCAAAGGACAAGAAGCTAAGTTATTTGTGTTAATTTTGTCTGGGAACCACCACATCTGCCTCGTAAGGCTGAGTAATCATGACTTACTAGTGTGGTTATGGAAAGTATATATCAGTTTAGTTGTGTGAATGAACCATCCTTTCTTTCGGGAAAAAATTCTCTCATCAGATTGCTGAAATTTGCCCTTTTTAGAGTCACTTAAAATTAAAACTATAAATATGTCTTCTGTCTTCTTGGATAATGTGTTTAACCTGTTGGGGTACATATTTTATCTATATTTCTGGAATAGAAATGTAATTCTTTTTCATATTATATGTCCCAGAAATCTCATTGTTTTATCATCCAGGACATTTCAATTTTTTTTCACTTAGAGTTTATTTCTAGAGTTGAAAGGTAGACTATTCTTGCAGCCTACAGAAGACAGTTGTGTGGCAATATCGACGAACTCTTGGATTTCTTCTCTTTTACTTACTAGTATCACATTTCTCTTTTGTGTTTTCAAACAGTAAAGGTAAATACTACAATTTTTTTAATTGCATCTGATACTTAACTATAAGTGAACAGTGAGAAAGTTTTCACTAATTACTCAGTTATTCTGAATTCTCCAAACTTTAAACTTGGGGTTTTGTTTTTTGGGGAAGATTACAAAAATAATCCCTTTTTCCTCCATTTGTGAAATCTCTTTTAGGCACACAGTATTCAAAGAAACAGTTTTAGATTTCATGGCTAATTACTTTTTTAAAAAACTTGAATACTCAAAAGCATTCTTTTAAAAAACATACTGTCATTTTTAAACTTAAATATTACTATTTATGGGTTTCTGTAAATTAAAACTCAAGAAAAAGAGGAACCAACTAAAAATTCACATAGATTTTTTTTTGGTTCAGAAGAAACCTGATAATTGGTTCAGTGCTAAGTATAGAACTTCATTTTTTAAATTTTATTTGAACAAAATACCTGTTGTGTTTAGGGAGTAATGTAGCTTAGATTTATGAAGTTTTTTTTCACAGTAACATGCACACAAGTTTTGTTTTATATTGCCTTTTATCTTGATAGCAGTAGGATTCTTTAATGTCTTATTTTTATCACTGTATCTTAAGTCATTTTGTCTTTGAACCACAAGTTCTTTCACTATGTGATTTTAAAAGACTCTTAACATACAGAGACCACTTATTGTATGTGTATATGAGGCCTGTCCGGAAAATATTCAGCCATGTAATAATGAAAAATAGAGGCATTTATTCCTGGATTTTTCTCCAGACAGCCCTCATATGTATATGTACATGTGTGTATATATGCACATATGTATGTGTATATGTATATATAATTTTTTCTTCATAACAGCTCATGGCTAGTGCTTTTTGAGGGCTTACTACAGGGTCTGGGACAAATAATGCCCCTTTTTAATGAACTGGGAATCTATATCAAATCTTTTATTACAAATTATAAGCATGTATGATTATAACTTTATAATAAAATCATAACTCAGGTCTGAGCGATATTTCTGCTGGATCGTGCATATGCCCAGCACTGTTCTAACCTGAACACTTTATATAAATAGACGAATTTAAACCTCTCAACATCCCCAGAATGTATCATAGATCCTGAAGGTATTTTATTATTCCCAATTTATAGATGAGGAAAGCAAGAGTCAGTAGTTAAGTGACAGAGGCCAAAACCTAAACCAGAACTTCTGGCTCTAGAAGTTATGCTTGTGGCCACTATGCTATAAACAGTATGCTTTAAAGTGAATGCTTATACCATGTTGTGTGTGCTAGAGCAGCAGGTTAAGAATGTTCAACTTTTAAATATTATACCTTTTGAAAACTCTGGAAATTAACATTAGATTTTATTGGCATATTTGGTTATATTTGAGTTTTTTTATTTTGGAACTGGCTAAACCATTAAATGAGTCTAATTCTCTTGCCTTGCAGAAGAGTGACTTGTCCAAGGTTGTTTATTTTTCTGACTGTTAATTTACTATTGTCCCAATGATTCCTAAACCTAGCCTACTAGAACCTAACCAATTTGACCCTTTAAAGAAACTTGTTTATAAAATACAGTTTCTCATCCCTGCCTATTGAATATATCTATGCTTAGGCTATCCAGGAATTTCTACTTTTAGCAAACTCCCTGGTTGATTCATATGCAGACACGTCACCTTAGTATACATATGTATTTGAGTACCCTTGTGTTTAAGCCTTTATCTCACCAAAATATTAACCCATTTAATCTCTGTGATTATTATTAACTTGTAATATTTCAAAATAAAGGTACAAATTAGCATAAAAGTTTCCATGGAAAGACTTACTTTAAAAGAAAAACTCATTGATACTGATTCCACAGTTTCGTTTTTATTTTAGGATCTCAGTAAGAAAGGTAAGTACTTAAGTAGTTACTTCACCAACTGTTTTTAAGGACAAAAAGTGATATTCTCAAATTATACCTAAAGGAATAGGGGCACAGGAAGTTTTTATCAAAGGGGATAGCATTCTTGTAAATGAGAAATATGGAAAAGTAAAATCATAATCAAGCCAGAATTTATATGGTTTCCAGGGACTCTAGTGTTAGAGGAAGATGGATGACAAAAACGATACAGGGAAACTTTTTTGCAGTGGTGGAAATGTTTTATATCTGGATTGGTTGTGATTATACAACTGAATATGTTGTTGGTCAAAACTCACATAATATATACCACTCTTACAATATAAATTACCAATAAACCTGATTTTTTTTTTTTAAAGCAAGCCAGGAAGAAATTCTGTGAAGGAATTTTTCAAATTACCAACTGCATCTTGAAATATTTAGTTAAAAAGATTCTTGTTCTTTAAAAGTTAAGATTTTTCTATATAGCAATTAAGGTACCATTAAAATAATATATGTGTTGATTCCTTTTTCATTAATATTTCTAATCAGAGGTTTCTCATATTTGTTTTATAGGGTCCACATATAGCTTCAGTTACATTAGCTGCTTATGAATGCAATTCAGTTAATTTCCCTGAACCGCCCTATCCTGATCAGATTATTTGTCCAGATGAAGAGGGTATTGAAGGATCCATTTCTTTATGGAGCATCATCTCAAAAGTTAGGATTGAGGCCTGCATGTGGGTAAGATATCCATTTTCATATTTGCATAAAATTAACCTATCTTGATACTTTATTGACCCTTACTGAAATTGAATCCAAACATACACCAAGTCAGATAATTAATTCATGATTATTTATAAGTTACCTACGTCCAAGTAAAAGAAACCTTTTAGAGCATCTCCTGTTTGTGAATGACCTTCAGAAGGAAGTAATGAAACCATAGGTACCACGAAGCAATTGATGCCAAGTAGATAACAGCAGGAAAAAGGAGTATAGATGATGTAAGTATACTACCTTATAAAATTTTACCAATGAATATATATTTGATAAACACATAGCAAGTGATTATATATCTATCAGTCCCAAATTGGCAAATATTAGGTGTTTCTCCTAGATTTAAATACTGTCTTTATTCTTAGAGGACTCATTTCATTTTCTGAGTTATTACAGTACTGAAGTTGTTATTAAACCAAGCTTCAGTGTAGTGGAGGTATTGGACTATATGGTTGTATATTTTGATCTTACTTACAGTTTTACCAGTTTACTTTTTTATGATTTGCTTAAGCATATTTTGAGAAATTTTTTGGACTGCATTTCAATGGCAGATGTATTTTACCCCACATAAAGCATTCTTTTTTTCACCCTATGTACTTAAATTCATTCAAGTGCCTATCACTGAGAAATAGCTCACTTGCTAAAGAATTCCTATTACCATTTCAATTATTTTTTTAATTCATCACTTGAATTTATTTTTAGATGTTCCCTATAATCTTTTTCCTCTAACACTTTCTTATAAAATAAAAATGTAGAATAGATTGCTTAAAAATCTTAACTGAAATGAACATGACTACTATGCCCACAGAAGAGGTAGAGTTTTCGAAAACATTTAAAGTGGTAGCAATTTTGTTATATTTTAAAAGAATTATAAGGGAAATGCCATACATTGAATTTGTTGAATATGAAAGACAGGAGAAATTGTCATGTTTCCTTTTATAAATACTGGAAACAAATTCATTGTATAAGTTGCACATGTTTTTAAAATTTGACATTAGTCTTTTGATGAAAAAATTTTATTAAAATAACAGAAGATACTTGGAACATGCTAGAAAGGGATAATGTATATAGGCTTAAGTTTTTTATTTTTCTTTTGTTCTTTCAAAATGGATTTATGTGGCTGAATTAACACCAATGCCAGTAAAGAAAACCTTCTATCTCAGCTGGCAGTGATACTGCCTACTCCACACTCCCATCCTACATATTGTCTGAAGCACTCATTTGGCCTGCCTCCATAGATGCTTTAAATTAGTCAGCTTGGCTGGTTTAGTGGCTTACTTCCCAAAATAAATTTTAAGCTCCTAAAAAATGCAGACTGTACCTTAAATTTATTACCCATTGAGCAATCAGCATTAGGCTTCGCACTTGGTATTAGATTGTCAGTAACTACTGATTAATTGGCTCAGTGTTTGTTTGCTCTTCATATTTCCTTTTGTGAAAATGTCTTTTGTCATGTAAAAAATGTAACACATATCAAGTTATGTTTATATTGGTTCCTATTGTTCTCAACATTTGTAAAAACAGTCCTTGTAGCAGAAGATACTAGGAAAACTGAATATCCACTTGCAAAAGAATGACGTTGGATCCTTAACTTTATATCATATACAAAAATTAACTCAAAATGTATCAAAGACATAAACTTAAGAACTATACAACTCTTAGAAGAATATATGGAGACAAATGTACATGGTGTTAAATGTAACATTGGTTTTTTAAAGTATACCATCAAAAGCATAGGGAACAAAAGGAAAAAACTAAATTGAACTTCACTAAAATTGAAGCCTTGTACATCACAGGACACTATGAAGAGAGTTGAAAGGCAACCCACAGAATGGGAGAAGGTGTTTATAAATCATATATCTGAGCAGGATTTAATATGCAGAATGTTTAAAGAAGTGTTATAACTCAACAATAGAAACACAAACAACCTAATTTTAAGAAGGGCAAAGGACTTGAATACACATTTATTTAAAGAAGATATACAAATGGCCAGTAAGCACACAGAAAGATTCTCAACATCATTGGTCATTGGAGAAATGCAAATTCAGGCCACAAGGAAGTAAGTACCTATTAATATTTATGCATATTAAGATAGCTTTTTTTTTTTTAAAGGAAGATAAGTGTTGATGAGGATGTAGAGAAATTGGAACCTTTATAGATTGCTAGTGGGAATGTAAAGTGATTCACCTGTTATGGAAAAGAGTTTGGTGGTTTCTTAAAAACCCAAAAAATATAAATTGCCTGTTACTCCTCTCTAATTCCACTCCTATGTATATATCCAAAAAGAACTGAAAACTGGGACTCAAGTATATGTGTACTTCACTGTTCACCAGCATTATTCATATTGTCATAAAGGTAGAAAAACTCTAGTGCCCCTAAACAGATAAATGGATAAACAAAATATAATATTATTCAGCCATAAAAGGAATGAAGTTCTAATACATGCTACAATATGCATAAACCTTGTGAAAACATTAAGTGAAATAAGCCAGACATACAAAGACAAATATTATATGACCCCATAAATTCATAGAAACAAAAAGGAAATTAGAAGTCACCATAATGTGGGTAATGAGAAGTTATGCATAATGGATACAGAGTTTCTGTTTGGGTGATAAAAAGTATTTGAAATAGATAGTGATGATGATTGCACAACTTTGCGAATGCTGTTAATACCACTGAATTTTATATTTGAAAATGGTTAATTACGGGTGTCCAACCTTTTGGCTTCCCTGGGCCACGTTGGAAGAAGAATTGTCTTGGGCCACGCATAAAATAGACTAACACTAACAATAGCTGATGAGCTAAAAAACAGGTCGCAAAAAAATCTCATAATATTTTAAGAATTTGTGTTGGGCTGCATTCAAAGCCATCCTGGACCACAGGTTGGATGTGCCTGGGTTAAAGGGCACACACTCATAAAGAGTCAGTACTACTGAGGTTGAGAAACCTGATTTAGAGTGTGTTGAACTTGATTTCTTTTAGTTGACCCTTTCATAAATGTTTTCCCATCCATGTCTTTCGTCAGGGGAATGTCTTGCTTTTAAAGAAAGTTTTTATTTAATTTGCATTGTAAAGTAAAATATCTTTTATGGACTTCATTGTCATTATAAATATATTGAGTCTGTAAAATCATTAAAATATCTAATACTCCAATTATAAGACAAAGATCAGCATCAACCTCAGTTTTATCTTATTCATACAGGTCTTTGGAGTATGTTAAAATGAATTGTTTGATATTATTAATCAGTAGGTTACCTTTTTTCAGTTTGTATCATTTTGACCTTCCACGATTTGGCTGTATCACCAATATAAGGCTTCATAAACTTTCTTTTCATTCATGAATTCCAATAACAGTTACTATACATTATAAGTACTGAAGAGTCAGAGTGAGCAACACTTAACAGTTTCTGTCCTCCTGGAGCTTTATATTCTAGTGAGGGAAATAATTATGCTGGGAAAATGTTTATATAAGTATGATGGAAAAATTATATACATATCAATATTTAAACAAAATGTGATAAATGCTGTGAAGGAGAAATCTATTGTCTAACACAAAAAAAGTTCCCCCATCTTTGATTCAGTTGAGATCTAAGGAGAATAAGGAGTTAAGTGGGGTGGAGGGAGTGCAGCAGGGCAGGGGAAAGCATGACCTTTTAAGGGCATTGATTTGTTCCATTCGTGGTTTGTTTGTTTGTCTTTTTAATTGTAGTAAAATATATATAACATAAAGTTTACCATTTTAACTATTTTTAAATTCACAACTTTCTGGCATTAAGTACACTCACAGTATTACATAACCGTCCCCAATATGTACCTCCAGAAATTTTTTTTGTCATCTCAAACAGAAACTCCGGACTCATTAAACAGTAACTCCTCTTTCCCTCCTCTCCTCAGCCCTTGGTAACTTCTGTTTTACTTTCTGCAGCTATGAATTTGCCTATTCTAGCTACCCCACATAAATGGAATCATACAATACCTCTCTTTCTGTGTCTGTTTATTTCACTTATAATGTTTTCAAGTTTCATCATGTCATAGCATGCATCAGACTTCATTCTTTCTAAGGCCTTTTTAAAACTGACCTCAAGGAAAACTGGAAACAAATTTTCTCTTTTTTATTTATAAAACAATATGATAATTTTACTGGAGTTGGTGTGTTTTTTAAACATTGCTGTAAGAGCCCTGAAATTTTTAATGGTTTCAAACTTACCTTTCAAACTTCTGCTTTTAACCTCTGATTCCTATCGTTGGAATTTTTAATAGAAAAATGATTTTGTTTTTAAAGATTATTAACACTAATAATATAAAACTATCATAATTGCTGAGTAGTCAGCATATATGTATAAAATTTCTGCTCTCCAGCTTTTTACCATTAAACTTATGATTGCTTTCCTACATAAAAAACCAAGATGCTGCTCATTTGCTTGTGGATCTATTTGACAAAACTTTATAAAAGCACAAAAATTCAGAATTTTTCACCTCCCAAAAATCTTTGCATAAAGTGAACACTTCAGAAAGATGTTGTGTTTCTCTTGGTTTTGCATATTTTATGCATATTAAAATCTAAAATTCAAGCAGCAGGGACTTCAAGGTAATAAATTCATATGTAGTAGAGGGTTTTTAGAAGAGCTTTCTGAATTATCACTGGACTAAATACCACTTGTCTTTCTTTTGCAATCAGGAAACCAGTCTTTTCTTCCCCTTAATTAAAACTAGGCTGACAGTTTTTAGTGTTCCACAATTTTGTTTTTTGTTTTGATTTTGTAAGAATTGTAAATTGTATTGTAAGAGTAATGAAATTATGGTACTTCAGTATCTAATTTGAGATAACTGACTAAGTAAACTTCTGTGTTTGGAATATAATATGTTTTGGGAGGGCTGCCTGGATGACCATATTTCGTTTTTATTTATCTGCATAAAAAACGGAATACTGACTCGTGATCACCATTCTTGTTTCTTGCTAGTATGGGAAAACATGAATGGAATTAAATTAAAATATAGTAATAAATATGGTTAAGTATAAGACATAGAGCTCTTGATTTTATTTTAATCCATTATTACTTCCTTTTTAACTTTAAGGAAACTTGTCATGAGTTTGAATCATATGATTGTTTTAAGAACTATTAAACATTTGACTTAACAGGTTTTAAGAGAAGTTCACATTTTTAATGTTGCAGTTAGCTTTTCTTCCTACTTTTTGTTACAGGAAAAAAATTTAAATACAAAGAATTATATAATTATTTCAATATATTATCACCTAACTTTCTAAGAGTAACTCCTGGCTAATATTGTTTTATCTATACCCTCCACTTTGCTCTCAGTTATCTTCAGGCATATCCCAGATAGCATAGCACATTTCATCTGTAAATGTATCAGCCTTAGGGCTTTAAAAACATTATTACACCTCAGGGAAATAAGGAATAGTCTATTCAAATCAGTGTAGTGATCAAATAATTCTGAGTGTATTTATTTCTATGTTTTTCTTTTCAAATTTATTTGTTACTGGGAGTTCCCTGATGGTGTAGTGGCTTAAGGCTTCGACGCTGGCACTGTCAGCGCTGCGGCCTGGGTTCAATTCCCAGCCAGGGAACTACCCACATACCAAAAAGCAAAAAAAAAAAATTTGTTACTGAAACTGGATTGTTTGTCAAGTATAGTTTCCCACAACCTGGAGTGTACAGATTATCCCCTGTGTTTCCTATGACTTGATAGTTAGACTGAGAGGCTTGGAAAACAATTTTTTTGACAAGAATACACTTCAGAGTCTTGTGTATTTCTATCATGAGGCACTGTGATGTCTGATGGTCTTTTCTGTGTGTGATAATAGCATCATTATTATGTAAGTCCATTATTAGGAGTTATAAAATGGGAGTATTCCAATTACATCATTTTTTCCTTAGTTATTTACTAGAATACTTTTATAAAGAAAAACTTCTTATCAGCAATTTGGTTACCCTGAGATATCTTTCATATAGGTAAAACAGAGTAAATAATTTATTCCGTCTCTTTATTTATCAGTTTTTAAAGTAATAATTTGGTCTTCTAATATCCTCCGACATTGCCTGACACTAACTTTTCTTATTTGGCAAAGTATGATTGGTTTTTCATTCCTATACCCTTCTCGGTATATGTCTCTCCTCCCTCCCTTCTCTCTGTTCTTTAACTAAATTTGGACTTATTTTTTTTGGTACATAAGTATGTCCTTTTTCAGAACTCTTGTTTTGCATGTGGATAATGCAATTTTACTTGGAGATCATTGATTCCACACACTGGAATATCACACTATGATCACAAAAATTTTTTTTTAATCTATGTATTACTATATAAATATATATATATATATATATATATATATATATTTAGATTTATTGGGGTGACATTGGTTATCAAGAGTTACATGGGTTCCAGATGTACAGTTCTACAGTGCATTGTCCATTTGTTGCATTATGTGTTCACCACCCCATGTGAGTTCTCTTTCCATCACTATATAGTTGGCTCCCCCTCCCTCCTCTCCCGCTCCCTGCCTTCTTACCCCCAAATAACCATTAAACTATTGATTGTGTCCATGAGTTTTTTGCTTATTTGTTTGACAGTGTTCCTTAGGGATTCTTTTCAAGGCACCTGTAGGCAAAGCCATAGGACAGAACAAACAGGCCTAAAGCTACTTCTGAGAACTAGGAAAGCTTTCACTGTGACTCGCAACAGAGAAGGATGGCTCAAAATTGAGAATTTTCCTAAAGACTGTGCACCTCTTACATTATTACCTATCCTGTATTTAAGCCATTTAAGTCCAGACCAAGTTTCTGATCCTTTTATTTTTGTTTTCATCCTTATATCCTAAGTAGATTAAAAATTGAAAAATTGAAAATTCTCTTCAAAAACAAGAATCCACAAAGAGACTGAAACATGAGTCACTCAGTGTCCTGAGAAAATAAACATTTTTTCTGTGGTAAAAATTTATCCATCCTAATGTTGAGTTTTCAAGGGGCTTCCTGACCACAATTTGTTAAAAAGTTTTAACTCTGCATAAAATAAGTTGTATTGGGATTAAGGCAACATTCTAAATACCAGAAGACTTTCTAGAAAATATTTGTCTATTAACTATACTACTGTGGTGAGTGCTCATTATCAAATCATTTGAATATTTGAAAAATGGAAAAGAAACTGACAAAAGTAACAAAATGTAAGTAGAAATGCTAGAGAACTAACATTAATTTAGTGTCTGCAACACACCAGGGATAGTTTAAGAGTTTTACATATATTATCTTGCCTGGCATTGCATAGGTCAATTTTAGGGTTAGGATTCAAACTCACATCCTCCTAATTATGTACTAATATTTGCTTTCCTCCCTAATCCATACATCTTAACATGCTTTTGGTGATAAAGGAAAATATAGATTTGAACTGTTTATTGTCACTGTGTTGAGAAAAGAACATCATGTGAGTGTTTTGGTTTTTCACATAGGGTGTCGGTACAGCAATTGGAGAACTGCCTCCATATTTTATGGCCAGGGCAGCTCGACTCTCAGGTGCTGAACCAGATGATGAAGAGTATCAGGAATTCGAAGAGATGCTGGAACATGCAGAGACTGCACAAGTAAGAACAGTGGAAAAAAATAAATAGAATTCTTTAATTATCCCTAAAGAGGTTTTCATCAAAGTAAAATTGTTAATAGTTACTCTGAAGAAAACTGCCAGAGTAAAAAACAGAATGATACATGATTTGCGATAGAATATTCAGAAAAGCTGAAATATGAAAGTAATTATAATCTTGATTTTAGAATAAAGAAATATAGAAAGAATCAACAAGACAACTCAAACTAAGCTAAAACCTTGCCAGAAACCAGGGTAAATTCTTGATGCCGGTGAAGTTAAGGAGGTGAAACATTCTTTGTCCATTATGTGTTTATAAGTACAGTAAGTCTTCACTTAACATCATCAATAGGTTCTCCTGCTTGAAGCAAAGTGTTGCATAATGCAACCAGATTTACCATGGGTTAATTGATATAAACAAGAGTTAAGTTCCTACCACCTTACAATGAAACGATGTTGAAGTAAACAGTGTTATTTGAAGAGCTGCTATATTACCATGCAGAGACTGAATAAATGAGAGGGACAAGTAGGTGGACCATGCTGTGAGTCCAAAATAGCAAAACTTCTGAATTAATATTTTGAAAATAACATCAAAATAGCTTTCGTGTTTAGAGGAAATTACAGTAGATTCTCTGTTAACTCACCCCCAGGCAGATTGGTAGATGCCAGATGAATGTAAGCAGACTCTCCCTTAACAGGAACTCAAGCTGCTTGAGAGTTCCAGTTGCTTGAGTTCTGGTTAATGGAGAGTCTACTGTTTTTAGAAATTCCCAATTAAGAAAGAACAGTTAAGATAAACTTATCCTTTATCATTGGGGAAGAAAGGCCTTTTATACCAGAGCACAAACTGTATATAAACCTGTGTTTTAATGTCACCTAATAGGTATTTTATTATTTGCAGGAACATTCCTAAGAATATTATTAACATATTGAGTCTCCATGTTAGGAATAACAGCATAAATCAACATAGATATAAATATAAAGGATAAAAAACAGTTTTGAAAGATTATATATAAAACATATCTCCCTCCTCAGATTTGTTCATTAACCTATGAAATTGTTTGAAAATTGTCTCCTTGTGTGTTTTATAAGTCCATGTGCCCACATAAGTGCACACACATTTTTTTTGAGAAATGCGTTTATAGTTTTCTTAGTGGAATTTGAGAACCAAAAAACCATTACCCTGGAGGAGAAAAATTACATATTTTAATACTAGGTGGCCTTTTTAAAAAAGCATTATTAAGTGGAAGACAACTAAGAAATGTTATAGTTTTTAATTGAAAATAAAACTTTCAAATATAAATGTTAAATATCTAAATATAAAACAAATGAATCAAAGAGCTACAGACATCTGCCCTGCATGGCAAGTTGTCCTTTTATGTGCTCTGCCTTTTCAACCAAATATGCCTCTTTCTCACATCATAATGCTTATATTAAGGCTAATAATTATTACTAGTATAAACAACTTTTCAATTATTTTTAATGCTTTTAGATTCAAGTATCTAATTTGACCCTGTGTTAACTCTGGGTTAGTATGGAAAGGTATTAACCTTCTAATTTTATAGAAAACCGCAGATCTAGAAGTTGTCACCTCCTTAATTTTACATGCTTAGAAGTAAAGCTAGAACCAGAACTCAGAATATAAGCGTCACTGGTATATCAAATTACTGAAACCATGTCCATCCACAGACATAGGTTAATTGATATAAAGAAGAGTTAATTTCCTACAACCTTATGATGACGGCTGAGTATCCCCACTTATGACAATGGATGCTTCTTTTATTTGTGACACTAATTAATGTCATTTAACATCTTAACAACTTTTTTCATCAATATACAATCAGTAAATTGAAGTAAAATAAGTCTAAAAGGGATTGCTGCTTTAAATTTTTATGCTATGGTTTGGATGCCAAATAGGTATAAGTATTGTTCTCTGTTAAGCCAACTAATGTACTGTGATAATTTTCTTTTTTTTAAGCTTTTTGTTTTGGAATTAACATTTCTCATTTACATAGTTTCTTCAATATCTTCTCTCCCTCTACCAGTTCTGTAAAACACCTTTCAATATCATTTTCCACTTGGTACTTATAAAATAATATCAATTACGTATTTTTCTCTTGGCACTCTCACTCTGGAGTCCCCCATGCTCCTGCTCCAATCTGCACTTGGTGGTGTTCTCTTGGCCTGCTGTACAGTTGTTTCTCTCTTGGCTTGGACCCCTTGTCTTTCTCTTTTACGATTTATTCCCTCATTTTGGTTGAATACATTCTGTAGTTGCTTCCGGAGAAAGTATGAGTAGATGGAAGTTTCCGAAAATGATGTTTCCTTCATTTATATTCAGTTAACTGAATGTAGGATTCTAAATTGAAAATCATTTTTTAAAAAGCCCATCTATCAAAACTTAGAATTTGGAAGTTATTGCTCAGTCGCTTTCAAACTTCTGGTGTTGATATTGATAGGGCTAATGCCGTACTCAGCCCTCTTTATAGGCTGTGTGTCTTGTTTTGTTTTGTTTTTTGGTGGTGGTTGTTTTCTTTTTGTTTTTCTCTAAAAGTTTTTAGATTCATTATCTGAGGCATGTTTTTGTTTCTTTTTTTTTTTTTTTTTAATTCTGCTAGGCACTCAGGAAACTTGTCAATCTAGAGTAATTAGTTTGGGGAAATCTGGAATCCTTAGTTCTTTTATTTTTTTATGTCAATTTATCCTCTTTAATCTCTATTCTTCTTTCTGGAATTCTTGTTATTTTGATTTTGAGCTTCCAGCTTCAGTCATTTTAATTTTTATTTGGCTGCAATAGGAGTAGGACCTGAGAGCCTGCTTACATTGTTGTGTTGTTTTCAGCCCTACCCCACCCAGCCTCTTCTGTAGTTACGCTGAAGATCCTTTTTGGAGTTTATAGTGGAAATCACTTTGCTTCTCTTTCTTATCTTCTACCGCAGGCTCTTGGGTATAATAATCTTTTCTTCTATCAGCCTCTATTTCATTTATTAATGCTTGTTTCATCAAAGGGAAAGTTCATGTTTTCTTTTTTTTTTTTCCTAATGTGGGTAGTTCCCTGGCTAGGAATCCAACCCAGGCCTCAGCGTTGACAGCGCCGAAGTCTAGCCACTATACCACCAGGGATCTCCCATGTTTTCTATTTTCTGTTACCTTGGGGTTATTGTTAAGATAGGTAGTGTTCCAGTTATCTATTGCTGAGTAAGAAACCACCTCAATATTGAGTGGTTTGAAACAAAAGTCATTTATATTGCACACAGATAAGCAATTTGGACAAAATTACTTCACTATGAATTGGAGGATCTGTTTCCAAGATGGTTTACTTATATGACTTACCAGTTGATTCTGGCTGTTGGAGTTTGGTGGGACTGTTGGTTTTGGACCTCAAGTTATTCTGCATGGGGCTTCCTGGGCTTCATCATATCATAGTACCTGAGTTCCAAGAACAAGTGTTCTCAAACAACCTAGGTAGAAGCTGCAGAGTTTCTTGTAACATAACCTGGGAAATCCCAGTCACTTTGCCACATTGTGTTTACCAAATAGATCACTAAAGCCAGCCCATATTCAGATAGAGGAGTTAGACTACTCCATAAGCAAGAATTTGCAGCCATCTTTAATCTTTCAGAAGGGCAAAGGTCTTATTTGGTCATCTTGAAGTGGAACATTGATAAATAGAATTTCCCTATAGGAAGGGTAATGAAATGCTATATGATCTTGAAATCATATAATGTGAGAAATTGTGGAAAAGAATTTAGACGTATTTCCGTGAAACTGTGGACTAGTGAGCTTGTCAAACATATAAAAAGTTGTCTCTCCTGTGGCAAGAGGGTGTACTCATGCCTATAAAGTACAGAGGTAGGCTTGTCTTAGAATTAGTAGATGAAAGTGTTCTGAGGTCCATGTTGGCTCTCTCTCTCTCTCTCTCTCTCTCTCTCTCTCTCTCTCTCTATATATATATATATATATATATATATATATTTTTTTTTTTTTTTTTTTTTTGCTTTTTGGTATGTGGGTAGCTCCCTGACTGGGAATTGAACCCAGGCCACAGCACTGACAGCATCAATGCTGAAGCCTTAAGCCACTACACCATCAGGGAACTCCCTTTTTTTTTTTTTTTTTAATGTGGGTAGTTCCCTGGCTGTGAATCGAACCCAGGCGGCAGTGTTGACAGTGCCAGCGCCAAAGCCTTAAGCCACTACACCACCAGGGAACTCCCTCAATATTTTTAAAAAACTTACTAATTTTAATTGTATACACATACAATTGCTATTTCAAAAACAATGAGTGCTTTGTCTTTCTTTGACTAGTAACTTTCATGGATCCATGCATAGCACTCCCTGTATTGGATAGAACATTAGCTGGATGACCAGCTGTCATTTCATTCTTTGCCATTTTTTTAAGTCTAGGATTATAAATAATACAGTCTATAAACTTATTATCTAAAAGTTCAACATCCAGAAATTCATATCCTCTAGAGTTTGTTGAATAAGTAAATTATCTTCATTTTGTACCTATAATTTGAGCTCTCACAAACTTTTTTTTTTTTTTTTTTTTTTCCTCACAGACTTTCAAGTCTTGAAGATTCTTGATTTTTATATTACCATTAGGGTAATCTTTTTTGTTCATTTATTATGACTGATTATTTTAGTTGCTTTTTGACTGGATCTTCTCTAGTTCTACTCTATTTTGAATCAGGGAAATGAGCCAGCACACAATACTTCTGAAGGTTATGAGGTTTAGCTGTTTTCATCCTATAAGCCAATAATTACAATTACCACTTTAAGATAAACTATATATTTCTTATTCTCTTTTCATATTTGCTTATATTGAAAAATCAAGTAAGCAAAGTGTGTACAATCTGTTTCATGTTATTTAGTCTGAAATTATGTACTCTTTATGAACATTTTATTTAAATTTTTTATCCAAAAATGCCATTATATGTATTGTCAACCAGTTAAGCAGTCATACTAGAAAATAATTAAGTGAAACAATATGATAAAAGAGTAACTGATCCCTGACAAATTTGTGATCTTACCTATTACTTCCCTTACTAAGATCAATAAAAATCTATATATAAGTCACTTGAGTGAATTGCCTTAGTACAACCACGAAGTAGAAGATATTTTCCCTGATTTGAATGAGAAACACATCCGGGAACACACCTAGGGAAGCTTAGAGCCAACAACCAATTTTCTGAATTGTACAGTTGAAATCTACATAATTATATTACCAATGTTACCCCAATAAAGTTAATAAAAAAATAAAAATAAATTATGTTCTAGTTATGTGATATTAAAATATATGACGCCATTACATTTTTAAATAACATCAGTGGCATAGTTTGAATATGTTCATGAGAAAATGTTAAATGAAAGAATCAGTAAATCATCTGTACAAATACAATATTGATATGTAATATAGATATATAAAGGTTGATTAGGAACTACATTTAAAAGTTTGCATTGTTTATATCAGAGGGTGGTGTGCTGTGACTAATTTTATTTTCCTCCTTTATATTTCACATATTTTGGTACAGTAAAAATATATCACTGTTATTACCAGTGAACTATATGAATTTAAAAAAAAAATTAGTGCTCTGCTTACCATACCACAACATAGCAACATTTTCATCTAGGTTAATGCTATAAAAAAAAACTAATTAAAATTTTTTTTACTTTCACCTATATTTGACTTGTTTTTCTTTTCTTTCTTTATTGCCTTTTATCCTTTTTCACCAGTTTCCATCAGTTGTGGCTTAATAGAGATTTCAGTGTTATGTGTGTGATTATCCCTACATGTTTTTTCCTAGTTTTAGAAAAGGGATTAACTTTTATTTATTTATTTGTGGTTGGAGGAGGTAGAAAAAGAATAATTAGGAAGGGACTGTTGCCAATTCTCCACATTTACATTATCTCAGAGAGTGCTAATTTTTAATTCATTATTCAAAGAATAGTTCCTTGCTGTGGCTTGGCAAAATATGTTTTTTGTTTTTGTTTGTTCTTGCTAACACTGTAGACTGTTACTATACCCGAGCAAAATCTGTTATACCTCAGCTGTTTTGATACACTGTTGTGATACATTCTTGTTTTTGTTTTTAAGGTTTTTACTATGCAAATAAATTTATACCAATTTAAGAAGATTTTTTGTCATTTTATTTTTATAATCTGCTTTCTTGAAAACAATTTTTATGTTTCAGTAACACATTTGTCTTAGGCTCTTTGCTTCTTTTATTTTTTCTAGATATGCATTTTTTTTAATCACATAAGTGCTTATAGTAATAAAATTGAAACGTTCCAGAAGTATTAAAAGTAAAAAGTGAAGACCCACACAAGTACTCCACAAAGTAGGATAATAATCACCTTATTCTAAACCATTTTCTTTGCGTATGTACCTTTTTAAAATAACAACTAGAGTCATGCCATACATACTAATCTTAAGTTCTTTTTTCACATATATATTGTAGGTAATTTCATACTGACTTTTAATATTGTGTTCTTTTTATGAAGTGACACAGCTCATTGTAGACAATTGGTAAATATATATGTGTACTTAAAAATAACCCCTCGATTCTACAGTCTTTTTCTCTGTAAATGTTTATGAATGAGTCATGTTCTGTTTATTAGTTTGTGACTTGTTTTGAATATCAAAACATACTGTGAACATTTTTCAGTGTCTACATCTTTGCTTTGTGTAACAACTTTCTGATTGCAAAGTATGTTTTTGTATAAAATGTTGACAATATAGTTAAACAAAAAAAGAAAAAACTTTAAATGGTTCATTTACCAATTTTTTTATATTTAGTGTTTTTCATTTTCTTATTTGTTGACATTTTAAAGATTTCTTTTGTCATATGCTGCCAGTGTTTTTTCCATATTGCTTATTGTGTATTTTATTGATTTTTTTTTTTAATAAAGAAGTTTACATTTTTTCTTTATATCATTATCTTAGACTTTTCCTTTTAGAATAATGCCAAAATTATCTTCCTGAACCCTTACAATTATGTAGTAAATATGCAGCTGTATTTTCTTTTAGGATTTCTATGGTTTTATTCTTTTACTGTTAAATCTTTCATCTTTTAAAATATTTAACCTATAATATAGGAATCTTTCTTTTTCAGATAATTAGCTATTTGTGTACTCCAACACTATTTTCCCAGTGACTTTAATATTCATTTTGTCTTACATTTTATTGTTATAATTTGGGTATTATATTTTTGTAAATAGTTATTAAAGATAATAGGTTTTTATTTATTTGGTAAGCTATAACTTTACTGATACCTTTTTAGTTATATTTTATTGATTGTGATTTAAAAGTTCTTGTAGTATGCCTGAAACCTATGTATCCTTGCTAACAGATGTCACCCCAATAAGTCTAACAATAAAAATGAATTTAAAAAATAAATAAATAAATAAATAAATAATAAAAGTTCTTGTAGTAAGCAGTTTCACAAGTATCCAGAAGTGTATCTGACTTTGGTATTGGAATTTCCTCATAGATAATGTATTTTGTAAAACCCCCAATTTGATGGGAGCAATAAAATGTAGAAAAGTTGAATCAACAGTAGCTAAAACAGCAAATTAAGTAAAATGAATAATTGTGAGTGGGTATTTGAATTTTAAGATTGCCTTGAGACTAGGTAGAAAATGTGGTTTTTATCTCTTTAGTAAAATAAGTTTATCTGCAGGAAGAGTGAAAAAAATGCTTAGCTCTCTTTGCTTTACCATGTGCTCTCCAACTAGGTTAAAGGGTATATATGCTTTTACTAGGAAATCGTTACTAGGTAACAGTTTTAAAGTTAAGTATTAAATTCCAGTTTTGACTGATGATTGGATTTTGTACTATAGATATTTGGGGGTAAGGATTATTAACTCATTTATTTGAATTCTGATTTCTTATGGTACCTAATTTATTTCCATTAGTCCAGTATTGAGATTAGACAGTATTTTTCCACTAAGCTGACTTCCTTTTGCTCTTGGCTTTCTATCATGTTTTCACTAGATGTCTGTGGGAAGTAAACTTGAATAAATGTAGCTTCCTATGACCTTGAGCAATTCTAGCATCATTTATAAAAGTTAGGTCATCTAACTCCCTTCTTGCCT